>OMLF01011477.1:0-24538 GCA_900302615.1 Holocentrus rufus
GTGTGGGGAGTGATCAATGGGGGCCTGACTCACCAGCAAACCCCAGGGGCAAGTGGCCACAGAGCACTGGAGAGTATCAGCAGGAAAAAAAATCTATACAACCAATGACTCGCCTCATTCTCGGTATTTACATTCACACACACACATGCAGGCACGCACGCATGAATTCACAGAGGATTCGACGCAACCTCTCCAATCCCTTTGCCTGTGGCGTGAACGTGCATGTGCAGATGAGGGATGAGCGTGCATTGCGGTGGTGCAGGGCGGTGCGCTTGGTACAGCCAGGTCAGAACGGTCATGGCCAGAGGGGCTCGACCCCCGAGGTTGACCAGGGGGCATGACAGCAGGGGATGGCAGGTGCTAAACAAACAAACACCCCCAATCAGCCTGGGCCCAAATGAGAAAATGGCTGTGTACGAACCCTCTGAAAGGTGAAGAAACACCCCTGACCTGCAGAGTGCACCGGCACGCTCCTGACGGAGAGATTGAGGGTAACCGCCGCGCTGCGTTCGAGGCTGGGTCACTGCTATCATTGCTATGTCTGCGAGGCATTGTCTGCTGCTCGTGTGATTATAACTGAAACCTGACCTTGATGCTGAGAGCGAGAAACCTTACATCTTAACACCAAGAGAGAGGGGATTAGAGCGAGGGAAATAGAGAGAAAATGAAAGGAAGAGACAAAGGCGGCGATGGCGGAGAATCAGGCAGAGAGAGAGAGGGGGAACCGGGGAGACATAATGGAATAAGTTATAGAGTAGGCAAAGATGAACGGATAGTGGGCATGGTGAGATAAATAACAGAAATGACTGCTGGGGAAGAGAGAGACACATCTAGGGCAGTGCTTTTCACAGTCTGGGTTAGCCCCTAAAGTTGGGTCACAGAAAGATTAAAATGAATCCGCAAGATTATCCTGGCAAATTTGTGGCTTCAACAGTTGAGGGATTTTGATTAAATAAATTCCGCGTTTTTTTGTGTGAAGTCACCGCCTCTGTCATGTTGCCATTTCCGTCCCCAAGCCCCGGCATTGTAAGGGAGGCTAAATGAAACGCTGAGGGCGAGAGCAAGAAGGAAGCTTAGTCGCCACAATGGCCCTCAAAATCAGTTTGGATCATCGGAAACGAAGACGAAAAAGACGCCGTTTCTGAAGCGTCGAGGAGGGAAGATGCGGAGGCAGATTGGCAGATTGGCAAATTTTTAAGAAGCAGAGAGCGCAGGACAATCTGACCTCCAGCATTCTTGTCCCTGTCATCTGACATCTTCCCTCTTCCCATCCTCTCCAATCTTTTTTTCCAATCTTTTTCGGGAAGGAAGGCAGCGACATGGGGGTTAAGGAGCTGTGCACTGGCAATAAAGCTGAACTTGCCTTGCCCGTGCAGCCCTGCCGAAATGTGTTTCAGCCTTGACATGGATACATGCCCAGCATATATTCTTCCTTGCAAAACCATCAGCACCCCTCAGGCCATGTCTCACGCATCAATTCATTGACAAATCCCAGAAAATCAATGCCGCTAAAGATTTTCCTGTTTGTTCCGGCATTTGGACACATTATTTTTTCCATTGGGTGGTCAGAGTTTTCCCTTAACGAGGCAGCAGGAAGAGAAATAAGAAACTGTTCAAGGCAAGGGAATCGAGAGTTAATAACTATGGGACATAACTATGGTGCTACTGGCTTTATGGCAGAGCTATAGCTGAGTGGCGAGGCAGATCCCGGGCTATTTGCCGCCTCCGACTGGTCCTGAGGATGTGTGAGAGCGAGCGAGGCAACCGGAGCGAGTCTGCTCCGGAGGAAAAGCCTTGATGGAGGGAGCTTTTAGAGCTGACTTTACAACGATATAGCTAATGAGACGAATGAATGAGACGGCGGGGAGGCAGGAGAGAGGGAGGAGAGGAAGGGAATCACGTTCACAGTAAACAAGCACAAACAAGAAAAAACAGGAAGACGGATGGCCCGAGGCCACGAAATCACGACAAACTATTAACCAACTCTTTACATTCCTAATCATGTGTGCATGTGTGTACGTGGATGTATGTTTCTGGAGTGTCTGTTTGTGTGAATGCATGCAGACACAGTAATGTATTTCCCCATGTTCACAGATTTGAGTGTGTATGTTGTTTGTGCTTTGATGAAAGGCTCGTGCTTTGAAATGCAAAAATGTAAGGTTTAATTGTATAAGCCAGTGTTTGTGAGCGGTGGATGTTGTAGGAGAGCGGCGACAGATCTGATCTAACAAGGCACTTTGCTCTGCGGTAGACAGCTTTGAGGGGATTGACGACGACGGAGAAGTGTGAGATTTTAACAAGGGAGAGATTTGGATTTGGTTGGCTCTGTGACTGCTTGACAGTCACAAAGACGCGCAGACAAAGACGAGAGAAAAGCAGGTTCAAGCTGGGCTCCCTCCTTCCAGATGTTGTTTTGAAATCGGATACAGAGTGTCAGAGGCTTGAGCATTGTCTACGGGCTGAAAAGATGGATTCCAACTCCGGTCGTAAGCTGAGAGATGAAAAATGTTTGAAAGATGTTTTTCTCATCCCCAGCTGTTCAATGCTTTCCACAGGCACATTCCCGCACAGTTGTTTATATTCCACTGACAAAGATATCATAGATAGGTAAGCACAAATCCCCGTTGTTCAGCATGTTTTTGACATACCACGCCTTATATTGACAATACTGACAAGGTCACTTGGCGAAATGATTGATTCCAAGTAATGGCATGTAATTTATATCTGTGGATCTCCTTATTTGGCAGCAAAGGGAAGTTGCTCCACTGCCCTGTCAAAAATACTCAGCTGTACGTCTGAGTTAGCAAACAATCCCAGTGTGTAGGCTATATTACATAACGGTTTAGCAGATGTGATGGACTGGATGTATCAAAGTCCTTGTTACTGACCCTGAGCATATTTCTAGACAAATTCAGCTGTCAGCTGGTCTTTTATCTCTGACCACCAAGGCTGTATCTAAAACCTTGATGTCTTATTAACAGTTACATTAGTAGAAGCAGTAGTGGAGGTCATAGTAGGAGGTATGGTAGTAATAGGAGCTGTAGGAGTAGTAGTGGTGGTATTAATATCAGCATTAGTATTGTTTAGGGCTTAGTATTGGCAGTTTATATCACAATACACTGTAATATTCCACAGAACTGCCTGAAAATGTCTAAATAGAGCTTAAAATACAACCTTACATAACACCTGGGTACACTAATAAAATATGCAATGATTTATATGATAACTCAGATGACAAACTGACTCAAAACAATTTAATCCAAAATTCCCAGCTGCATTTTTTTCTTAACACAATTAGCACAATGCACCCAACACAGTACACTAAAATGTGAATGTCATAAAACGATATGAAAAGGAAGCTCGCATCAAAACAAGGGACTAGAGAATTGATACCACACTGGGAAAACAATCTTGTGATACTCAGCTGTGATATTTTTCTGCATAGCTGTACTTTTGTTATGATTATTATATGTGTCAAAGGCCGTTTTTGTCACCACACAACTTCCTTAACCGGCCAACCAGCACACACCAAACTGACGCGTTTTCAGTCACCCACTTCCTCTCAGTTTCACTTCCTATTTTGTGTTTGTGCAGGTTGGATAGAGCCGTCCAGTTGACTGTTTCCATAGAGGTAGTGTATGATCAGCAGGAGGCAATAGTCTGATCCTTCTATTAGCCATCTGGGGTCCAGGCTGCAGATGTTTTTTTTTTTATGTGTTGCACAGTTCTCCATTTCTGGGTGAGAACACTTTGATTGTCTCACCTCCCACCTCAGCCCACTGACTCACACACACATATACACTCACACATACGCATGCAGCCACCTCCCCTCCCCTCCCAAAACATGCAGCTGACCTCATCTGCTGGGTTCACGTCACATCCTCTCTCTCCTCTACTTGCCATCTTTCACCCACCTCCATCAGCACTGTGCCTCGCGGGACAGCAGCTTTGTTCTGTGAAGCAGGTGCAAGAAGTTCCTTTTTTTTCCCCCGCTGCCCAGGTTGAGGAAATTGCCACAGGAGACACAGGTGTCGGACGCAGATCAGTGCAGATGCAGAGGTTAGGCCTCGGCCTTTCGCATGGATGGAATAACCAGGTGCGGTTTTTGTAAATTCATGTGCCGTATGTTGGACTCAGCAAGACACTACAACAACTGTAATGTAAATCATTAGCAAGCGTGTCACTTGCAAAGACACTGAGTCCAATATCATTAGCCACCAAAACTTCCGTCTTCATGATCTGGAACAGCTAAATACAGCAGTTTACTTCAAAAAGCATATTTTTAATTCATTCTATTTTTCATGTACATTTTACTGACCACTTTCACATGCAGTATAGCAATAATGCTGCTGAAATAAAACTCAACACGATTAACCAACATGATTGTTTTTGGAAATATGACTAATTATACACAATCTCTGCAAGTGTATGATTCAGCTTTTTCCCATGGTCTAGTGTTTAAAAAGCAAATTGCAATAAATCATAATAAAGAAATGCAATAAAATTGCATAAATCAATAGGTCGTAGGTCACAAAGCTGCCTGGTTAGAGAACAGTGGTGTTGAATGCTTTACCAGTATGAATTTCATTTTTAGGTTTGGCTTCCAGATAGTTTCTTGCAAGAGGTGTATTTCCACACCAGTAGTCCCACATCATTTGTACAGTATGTATCAACATCTGCTGGATCTGGTGTGAAAATAGCTGCCACCTCTCCGTGCAATTATCACCCAAACCGAAGAATACACTCCCCGGGAGCTAGAGCAAGTGGGAGAAGAAGCTAAACTATCCCTCTCATTCCCGGCCAACTTCTTGGAGCTTCTCAGAATAAATCGACACAAACACTTCCCAGGAAAAAAAAAAAAAAAAAAAAAAACAGATTTGCTGGCTTTCTCATGTGTCAGAGCTTTTTCATTATACTGTTCTGTGTTGTTAGTTTGGTCAGCTTCAGTGCCTGTGGCTCTGGTGATAACAACTCGCTCCCTGGAGTGTGTGAATATGGAGGTGCTGATGATCAGCCCGGCAAACACACCCTCATTACTCATGGCCAGCTGATTATGGGAACTGTACGTCCTGCGCCGGGTCTGACTCATGTGTTACTCGTCATCGCAGTGACAGAGGTATCACCCTGCCCATGTGTCGCTCTCTCCTCACAACTTCATAAAGCACTTCTCATTAGTATGCACAAGCGCTCCGACGCAAGCTCAAGCACAAACAGTGTTGTGATTACCCAGGAAATGAAGTATAAATACCTTTAATTGTTGTAGCTATTATTGCGGCATTTACTGGGATGCGGGGTGATGTACAGTAGTGAGAAGGGAAGCTGGCCTTCAAAGTTCAACACAAGCATCCACCCTCACTGCAAAAAATATCCCATTTAGTCTCATATTCAATCTTGTTTACCTTCAAGCAAATTGCAATGACATAATCTCACTTGTTTTCAGTGTTAATCAACTTGTTCCCAGAATGTTCTTGAATCAAGTTTCATATCCCTATTCTGCCTTGTTTTGACATATTTAAATGTGTTCCTAGAAAAAAATCCTGTTATTTTTGTACTTGTTTACAACAAAAAAAAGATTAAGACTAAGTGATTTGTCTTTTTTTTTGGCAGTGCTGTTCTAGTGTCCTTTAGTAAGCCACTGAAGGCCACTGCTCTATAGCTGACACTGACCTCTGACCTATGGAGATCAACAAAGTGTCACATTATTATTTATCATTGCCTTCTGCCGCTGCTCTGTCACATTCCATGCATTGCCGGGGCCACCGCAGTATCCCCAGTCCTCACCCTCTAACCATTAAAAAGAGAGTTATGTATTCTGCTTTTGCCACAGGGATCCATGTTGCGTCAGTGGTTGACATTTGCACCACCAATCAAGTCATTATAAACTAATTGGTCAAAGGTACAAACAAGAGAGCAAAGGAGGAAATGAGCAACTTGAACTTTACCAACACTATCTATTAATTTCATAACAATTACAAAGCCTTATTTGGGCTAATGACTAATTACGATACTGTATGGTAATAAAAACTGGATGCCACAGTAATGAGACGGGTGGCCTATTTAGAGTGGGATGGCTCCTCTGTTGTTGCTGGCTCCTCTCTGGTGTGTAGTATATCAAGCAGACAAGTGCTTTTTGGGCTTGGAGACACTCAGTACCCACCACGGCCAGCCATAATAATGCAAGCTGTCCAAGGCACACCACTTCCATTCTCCGACTGGAGTGCTGAGACAGAGGCTGTGTTCCTATTCAGATGAGGCTTGATGAAATTGTTTCCAGAGGTGTGATGGACAGTTCAGGTAATTATTCTGCTTGAGGTATGATGATTAGATATTGCGGTCGAACACTCACACACTCAGTATTTCTGTTTAGTTGTTTCGATGCGCGGTGTGCCTCCTGCCAGCGAGGCAGAGATGTGCCAGACAGCCTATTCTTACACCGGCCTCACTTGCTGTGAAGGCTGCCATACCACCACTAACTATGGTCAATCAATGGGCCGTAGTCTTCAACTTTCAAAAAAAAAAAAGAAAAAAAGTTGTCTCAGCAAACTTTTGTTCAGTGTCTTTTTTGGATCTTGCACCATGAAAAACAAAACGTCCATAATTTATCTTTTCAACACACCCCGGTCTGTCTGCTGTTCCCAAAATCTCTGCTCTGCTTTTGCTGATTAATTTGGGTAAGTGCATATCAATCTTAAAGTAATATTCTAAATAATGTTTTACTATGTCTTGTATTTATGGTTTATTTTCTCCCTTTAACCTTTCATATCAGGAAAGGACAAATGTTTATTTACAAAGACAAACTGACAAAGGCAAAGACCCTTCTGAGCAGAAGTTGGTTGGGGATTAAAAATAATTACATTTTCTAACTCCTGCCCTCTCAAAGGCCCTTGCTTAGGTTAATGCTGGTGTGTAAACACAGCAGAGATAAGTTAAGAGTATACTGTTCAGAATACGACCTCGCTTCATAGTTGGAGGCTTTCTCCCGCAAAGGTACTGTGTGTTTCTCCAGTCTCTTGCTGAGCTCTCCAGTGTTCATTTCCCGAGAAGTGTCAGTAACACAACTCAATAAGAACCTGACTTTTAACTAAGGGTCAGCGTCTGAAACGCTCCCCACATAGTGAGCTCTTTTCATGAATTTGGATCCCAGCCGGAGAAATAGAAAGAGAGACTGTATTGGGCTGGAAAGAGGTAAAAACCCTTGCATTTGAAGTCTCAGTATTTGTGCAATAGGGATCTCGGTGGGGTGCCTATTATCCGGACCCACAGCATTGTTAGATAAAATTGCAGCTGCAGAGTTTTTGTGTGATAGCAATTTGACTATTAAGCAAGCCTCACGCAAGTTTAGTTGTATGGTGGCCTCATACCAATTTGCATATTTGAAGCATTCCAGTGATTTACAGCACAGAAGCAATTAAACTAAAGGATGTCTCGAGGGTCCCCACCTGGTTTGAACCCAAACAACCCTTTGATCTCTGTTAAGTGGCTGCATTCATATTGCCAGACCTTATCTGAATAGAATTCAATTATTTCAGAATTCATGCAGCGTCACCAGAAGAGTCGGAGAGCGGCAGCAATCACTGTGCAGGATCTTGGATAACTTGGGTAGCTTTTGGTCTCTCACCATGTATGTCATAACACTGCCCCCTGATGGTGGAAAGAAACACTTAAATCAATATGTATTTTTTTACAGGATGTCTGTCTCTGCCTATAACCCCACTGATTCAGGGGTCAAGACATATTTTATTTCTAGTTCTACGCCGTTGCATTTCTCCACCTCCAGGCAGACAGAGGAGGGATGAACTACAAAAAGGGAGCTTTTTTGGCTATTGTTTTCCCCCCTCACAGCACCATCTGCTATTGCCGTATGCGTCGGTTGTGTGAATCACATGCAGACAAGTGTTGCAGCTTGTCCTACGGGGCTTTCCTTCAGCCTCCCCTTCCATTTAAATGTATTTGGTATTCTGCAGGCTAGAGAAGAGAACGATATCATACCTTGGGCGCCCATCTGCTGTGAGCAAACATTCAAACAAACATATGGTGGCAGTGGAGCGAAATGACAGGAATGAAAGTCATACAGCACTGTGTAATTTAATCAAATCTTTGAGTGTAACTAGATTAACAAGGTAATGTTTTATGTCTGCTATACAAGCGGGGAAAGATGGTCATTTGTTGGGATGCATTTGTACCACACAGCCAAGAAATAACCACTTTTGCTCCTGCCGTTATTTACCACTATAATACTTTGATTGAATGATTTCGGGGCGTATTAAAATGGAGTGGATTGATTTGGATTGACTGCATACATTATAGCACTTTTTTTTTTAACTGCTCCTTTTTATAAATACCATCTACTCACTTTTGCAAATACAGACATCAAATCACTTCAAAGACAAGACAACTGGAAGCATCATTGATGTCATGTATGACTGCATTTTGTGACTTGAATTAATTGGAGGCTTTTGTCAAAAAGATTTTCATATCAAAATATGTCAGTCGTATACAGATACCAGACTTATTGTAACAGCCTAATGGTGATAAGGAATATCAGGCTCTTATCAGCATTATGCTGTTAGAGTAAACAATCTTACCTTCCTCTTCCAGATTTTGAATTGCTAATTGTTGAACTATGATACCAGTAACCTAATCAACAATGCAAGGAGGGGCAATCGATTGGGGAATGAGTAGCTTTTGGGGGCTGATCTTACACTGTCATGACAGATCTGCGAATTGTTGTTTCTTATTTCAATTTAGAATACAGCCTCAGAGACTGGGCCATGAAGGCAACAGTCTGAAATCCCATGCACCTACACAGTGTATTTATATGCTGTGGCACCAGACTGAAGACTGTGAGCGCAAATATTCTGTGACAACAAAGGGCAGAAGAGGCTGAGGGGAGGGGGCTGCAGCGAGCGGAAAAGGCAGTCTCAAAGGCAGCCTGAAATCAAGGAGCTCTGAGTGCTCGGCGCATTGTTGTTGATGTTGACACGTACCTGTTTTGCCCTGTTTGTCTCAGTCTCGGCTGACATTCATCATCTCAGATGGAGGTGGAGATTGAGCGTGATGGTGCACCTCACCCGGAGCATCAAACGAGGCTTACGCAATCTGGATCTTTGTGCTTGCAGTGCAGGTTCATTCTTTAATTCATTCAGCATTTATGGGTACAACTGTGAAGGTAATGTCAAAACACGAAAAAAAATACAGCATGGAAGAATAGTAAGCTGCTGAGATGCCATGTTGCTTGACTGAAGTAGAGCCCTTTCCTATAAGAAGGACACCCATCGTTTGTGCTGGCATGGGTTTGATTTTGCTTCTTTGAATGCTACAATATCCCGTGGTTAGTTATATATTCATTTTAAGTATCACAATAACTGCTTTTGATTTTTTAAAAAGTCACCTGCTGTCCAGCATCAGCCAAGGTCAGCATCAATCAGCCAATAATTCTTTTTCGCAGCAGCCATTTTGACATTTGACATTCTGAAATAGTAAGGTAAGCACGGGTGTTACTAATGATATTAATTATGGTTCTGTTCCATTTAGGTCCGGCTATTGTTCATGCTGGCTGACTGGAAAGACTCTGTTTAACTTTAGTGGAACAAAACCTTCATTAATGTCATTAGTAACACCTGTGCTTGTCCTATTATTTCATGACAAAATAGATGCTTTGAAAAAGATCTATTGTCCTTTGTCTGTCTATATTGCTAATAGCTTAGTATAAATGAAAGCTTTCAGTTAAATATTCACACTAAGAAGAAACTCTGAATTTCCCTCCATAGGGAATACCAAAGCAAACAGCATCCATTTTTCCTGAGTTGATGTTGTGAATGCTATGTTGTTGGGGGTTGGAATTTGCGAGTTGGAAATTCTGATGTGCGAGTTCAAAATGACACATCAGCTTGTTAGCTAGTTATGTTAGCTACTTTAGCTACATTTTGAATCACCCACTCAATGCATTTCCAGTAGCCATCGAATTGGTTGTAGGCATGTTTCAGTTGCAGAAACACCATTGGCTTGTGTATTGAAATTGTACACCTGCGTTATGTATTTCACATGTTAATATATGGCATTTGTTGTGTTATTATTTTAATGCAAACAGTTAATAGAACTGATAATTTAAGTCATCTTCAATACAAAATGGTGGACTGATTTTAGTGTGTATTACTGATTATTCAACATTTTCAGCACATTTTAACGATTTCATGATAATACCAAAAACCATGATAATTTTCTTCAGGATAATTGTGATTTTGAATTTTCATATTGTCTCATTTCTATTCCAGTCAATCAATCAGTCATCCAGTCAGTTGGCCAGTCAATCCGAAACTTAACCAGTCAGCCAGTAGCTGAAGAAAAGTCCATCCAACACAGCAGGCGTTCCCCAATTCCTGATGGTTTCCAGATGACAGCACTGACAGCCGAGCCTGAAAGAACTAAGCACACGCACACACACATACAGACACACAGACACACACACACACACACACGCACTCACAGAGAGAGAGAGAGAGAGAGAGAGGATGGAGGGAGGCGGTGGCAGAAAAGTAAGTGAAGTGGATGAAAAGAAGGAATGTTCCCGTACAAACTTCTGCATGTGAAATGCAATAAGCTCAACAGTCAGTGTATTTTCATCCACATTCCTGATGGGTGTTGGTTCACGAGCATATGACTGTGATCGCATCCTTTAGAAAGACAGAACCCAAGACAGGAGGAAGAGGAGTGTGTGCTGTGTGAGCTGATGCAGAGTCGGTATGGTGATCAACATGACTCTGCAGTGGTGGGCTGCAGTTGCTGTCCTCTACCTGTCTGTCTACCTGGCAGCTGCTCAGGACTGCAGAAAAGGTAGGTGGCCTTATTTGGGTGCTCTTCCTCATTTGGGTGACTCATAAGTACATTCTTATCATCTCTCATACAAGGTAAGTTTCATGGGGAAACTTAGACATAGAATAAAACTTATTTTTCATATGTATCCTATAATATTCTACAGATTTTAACGGTGTGTGAGCCTGTACAGAACAGAAATCATGTGGAGGGATTTGTTTCTTAAATGCTGCCACCCTTTTACAGATAATCTTGATTTGTGCATGTGTGTGTAAGAGAGTTAGTGCATGCATAAGTCCAAACAAACATGGATGTGAGCATGTGTGTGTGTTTGTGTGGGAGGATGAATGCTTGTAAGAGAGTGCTTAGTATTTGGAGCCATTAGAGGAACATCAGACGAGCATATGCATCACATCCACAAATACTTTTCCAGCTCAAAAGGACTGGCCTGTTGTTACTGGATCCACTTTCTGCGGAAATTCCTCTGCAACCATTTGCTTCCTTGGAAGTCTGTGTTCTTCGCCTCCAGAAATAAAACCCATGACTTTATTAGGCCAGAAAAGATGTCTGGAATCACTCGGTCACATGATGCTACAACCTGTTATAGGGGAGGGCCTGGGAAGGGGGGATTTCAGTTTGCCAGGTCATGGGATGTGACGCCCAGCCACGTCCCTTTGGTCGCAGTCAAAGGCACTTCTGGTGGGTGACAGATAGAGAAATGCCACAGATGCTGCATTCAGCAGTGTCCCCAGTGCCAAATTCTATCTCATCATGATTGAGTGATAATGAGAGATTTTAATTGCAGCTGACTGATAAGAACATCTGCGGCCGAGTTGGTGTATTCTTATTCAAGTATTATTAAGATGTACTTCTTTGGAGATTTGCAGCTTTCCATGGATTTGGCTCACATTAAAGTATTGATGGCAAAGTCTGTGTTTACAGTGTGACGGGTCGATTTTGTGTTTTAGCCAAGAGTTGCCAGACTATTGCAGTTTATTTGGATTCTAAGAATCATTTAGAGGGGAATTGAAAAGTCTAAGTAGAGCATGTGGGACGGTGATGGAGGTTTTCTTCTCTCCTGTGTCCTCCCTACCCTCTTAACCATAAAGCCTGAGGGATCTAGACGTCCATTTTGGTATATTTTTTTTTCTCCCGTCAAGACATCCCTCCAGTCAGGAGTACCATTTAGCTCTGCTAATTAATGGATCTTTGTTGTTCCCTCAGCTCCTAGCAAGCATTTAGAGGGAGATTACAAGTTCCCTGCCTCGGCGTAATGACATTGAGGAAGGCTTCCCATTCAGACACTGATTGTTTAGGAGCACTAGGAAGGAAGGGGAAGCATAAGTGATGAACAGCCTTTGAATGAAAAGGCAAAGCTAAGCTGTCACCCAGAAGGACATCTAGATATTAAACATGAAAATTAAGACAAGTAGAGAAATGTTGTCATATACATTACATATAGTTAAATATGAACCAAACATATATACATTTCCCCCTCTGGATATGGTGATTTATGTGTAGCCACCATCTGGTGAACATATATGTGTAACTTATATATGTGAAGATATGAAAACAACATATTGTCAAAGTGGCTGGTAACTCTAAAAAGTGGGGTAAGATGCATGTATTTGTAATATATGTTATTCCATACATGACAATGTGCCAAATTCGAATACATTTCATACATAGGTATTCAATATGGACATATGTCATATATGGAAATACCCAATATGTACAAATATTACATTACCACATGGGTGTCTCTGCTATTTTCTTGCTTTAATTGCTGATATAAACAGGTTAGAAATCATTACTCCTCAATTGGAAATGCAGTATATTGCACACTATGACAGCATGTCAAACATGGCTTAGTAGGGCCGCACAGCATTTGAATAATTATCAAATATCACAACACAAAACCCTTATAACACCTATGACACCAAAAATGATGTATCCAAAGTGTTCAAAAAGTATAAATACATGTCCATGTGTCCTTGTGTGTATGGTATGTACAAGCCACGAGTTTTTCTTATAGCATTAATAAATATTAAGATACATAGCCTGTTTATGTAACTAAACTAGAGCTGCTTGAGCCATATAAATATTAATCAACCAATATTTTATATTCCAAGCAAGCTGCTTTTACTGCAGCTGAATATCGAAAATGCATCACTTTCTTTGCACTCAAGGATTTTTCCCAGGAAAAGCCTTCCTGACACTGAGTGTTTACAACAGCAAATGTAAAAACTTGTATCAGTTTGTATAGGTTGAATTGCTCTAATGTTATAGCAATCAATGCAGCTTATTTCTTGAAAAGGTAATGGCTGATAGCATCACTTTAGTATTGGATAAGTGATTGATTCAATGCCTTTAAGCTGTCATTCCCATGGTACTCCATCCCGTCCATCTCCATCGCCTTGGCATGATGGAGCACAGTATCCCCTGGGTGTTGTTTTGTTTGTACTGACAATGCATTAGCAAAGCTGTGGTTTCTCCTTGGTGTTTAATGTATGCATAGGCACTCCTCTGGTGCTGATTGTGCACTCAAGAGTCAGTAACTCAGTGGCAATTGTAAGTCTTCACTCACAAGATGCAATGCTTTCACAATTAAATGTCAATAGGGGTTGGACCATGTGAGAGGGGGGAAGGGTTCAAACCAATATACTGTAGATTATATAGTTGTACCAAATTGCTGGGCTTTATTTCTCTGTCTTTGGCACATGCAGTAACAGATTCTGAATGGTGGCCAGACAGCGAAAGCAAAGTTGGTCAGACCCTGGAGCTGAGGCTGGCACACGCCCAAGCTTGAATCAGGTACATGAGGAGTTCAGCCAGAATATGTGGCAGCGGCTGGCCTCAGATGTGCCTTTAAAGCTAAATGTGGCTGGACGTCAAAGCTGCAGGGCCGATCGCTACGGTAGAATTGAGGCCAGCGCACTGCAGACAACGCTGCAGACTAGGATGATTTGATTTAATTGAAAAATGGATGAAGCCCAATACTGTATACCTCATTATGATCTGTGCGCCTTTGTTTCCACTGGCTTACACATTGAGCCAGCCGCTGGATAGCAACAGAATGTGAGGCCCAGGAAAAAGAGGGTTAGATGTCTGGAGAAACTCAGAGGAAGTTTTGCTTCAGTTCATTATGCTGCGAACCCCCTTTCAGTTCTAATCAACTTTGCTTTTCACTTCACTCTCCTGCTAGCAGTTTAGCCAAATTGGTCTTGGAGTCTCACAATAGAGACAGTCATACTAAATGAATGAATAGACTTTGAGAGTTGGACAAGAATTGTAGATATATTTTAAACAGTATGGAAGGTGAAAGATATGGACGGATTCACTCTGCATCCTTGTGCGACCTCTCTGCTCTGTGGAAGCATTGCTCAAGCAGACCCACTTTCCATGAGATAGAGAGTTTGTGTCCACTGCTTGTCCTGACTCCTAATCTGGCTACTTATTCCAGCCTTGTTTGGACATGACCTCTCGGAGACCTTCCATTCCCAGGGGGAATCTCAGCTCGCTGTCAAGGATGTAATGCAAAAATGAGGAAGCAAATAGGCTGTTGTCAGAGCGGACCGGTTCATAAATCATTCCTTGGACATAGCCATGCCCTCCTGAGTTCATTAAGAATTTTGACTTTCAATTTTTGTATTTTAAGCCAATGAACTAAAAGATGCTTTTTGGTGTAGATTAAAGCTGAAAAACTAGGTTACAGCTTTAATTTATTATCTGAAAAAAATATCATTGTTTATTTACTTTCTTCACTTGCCAATGTTATTTTTTGCAGCAGTTTGTAGATAGCTGATATTATAAAGAATAGAGTTTAATATGATGGAAAGGTGTGCGACCAATGCCTCCTCTGGGAACCTGCTACAAGTTATTATCACCTCCAATAAAAGATAGATTTTATGGTATATTGCTGTCAAGATGGGGTGGCCGTAACTGTTTCTGTTGGCTGAGAGCAAGGTGTTTCATTCCAGGCCGAACACCTCAGCTTGTGAGGTCCCTATTCTGCTAGACATATGCCCTGACACTTTGAAATCTGACCAAATGATGACAGCGACACCTGCACCTCTGGCAGCAGGGACAGCTAACCTCTGGATGCCACAGGGTTTAGCTCTGTTAAAGGTTCAAGGATCATACATGGTGGAGCATCTGTGGCTCAGTTGAAGGACAGATGCACGTACCACAGCTGGAGCTAGATTCAGTCTAAGTAACACAATATTTGAGCAGTAATCTATCTGTGTTTATATAATCTCCGGCCCACCCATGTTATGCATGTCACACTGGATCATATGGTGCATAGCTTTTTAAATATGAGGGAGATCTAATTGAATTTTCCCCTCTTCTGTCTTCTAGCCCTGTATCCTTCAGCCTATAAGATAAAGCGTGGGACATATTCACTGATCAACCCCATGTTCCAGAGCTCAGTGGAGGATGTGAACCTGCTCTTTGAGGTCAGTTCAGCCTAATGGAGGTGTAATGATAATCACCTCAACAATCAATAATAATGTAATGTTAAAATGGTTCATGGCCCAGCGGTTCGTAGGCTACAAGCCATTTTATAACCCATGCTCAGGCAGCCGGCAAACCACTCTAACACATCTGTGGTCTGTCATCTTGGACTGTTGAAGGCTGATGATTAAATAAATAAAGTCAAAAACACACTGTGTATTTCTGCAGTCCTGCTAATGATTAGTAGGAATGTGAAATATGTGTTTGCTTCAAAGTTTCACAAAGAGAATTCAGGGAAAGTTGATTTAATATCTCATCATGTCTTCAGTTCACTACTCCCATACACACAAAAATATCTAAATAATCATTCATATCTGTTCTCCCAGGAACTGCTTTATTTTATGTACATGGCATAGCACATACATTTGACAGGACATATTGAAATATCTTATACTGCAGCACATAACTATTATTTTGAAGCACTGTATGAGCTTCTCCAAGGTATATGGGTTAGTTAGTGGATAAACAGGTAGGAAGTAGGTAAATAGGTAGTTATGTCGGTAGCTAAGTGGTTACAATATTTAGCTAGTTAGTTATTAGTGTAAGTTATTTACGAAAATGGGAAGGGCAGGGTTAGGTAGGTAAATGGGTAGATGGTGTAGCTAAGCACGTAGGTAGCTCATCCCGATTGATGATTGGTTTGACCAGATGAGTGGTCAAGCCAGGACCCCATTAGAGGGCTCTGGCTTTGATCATAGAACTACAGTTACCACACGTAACTATCATTAGTGTACAAGCTCCTTAGTATTTTTTGTGACAATCCAGAAACAAACAATTTCATGGACCTCTGCCTCCCAGATCCTGCTCGCAGGACTGCAGATAGAGGGTGAGGATCAAGCCATGCTCCTCCCAGATGAGGAGCTGGCCTCCCTGAGGAACGTGGACAAACTGGAGGTCATCTGCGAGGACGTCCTGCCCAAGAGGCTGTCTGACATCCGGCGTCTGACGGCTGAGCTCGCTCAGCGCCGACAGCCCCTGAGCGGGCAGGACTTTGAGAGGACAGTGCTGACGATGGTCTATGCTGCTCAGACACTGGCTCATATCAGCAACCAGCACCAGAGAGACATGTGGACGGACGCCCTACTCCAACTTTTCAGAGCCATCCGAAAGGACCTGGCTCCCTCTTAAGGAAGAATTGGGAGCTGTACGTTTATGGATGTGAATAATGAGGTCATTATATTTATGGCCACGTTGACAGCAACATATTTTTTTACTGGCTCATGGTCACAGGCTCACTCTGCTGTGCTTTTTAAACTATCTGGAAACCGTACGAATACATGACACTATATGATACTGCAATGCCATGTTCATGGAGTTATTTTATTAATGACATTTGAGCTAGAGTGAAAAAGGAAAATGACACAAAAATTGATCAGCAATATAGCAGCTGTCTGTAAATATCTGTTTGATTTCATGGCTTTAGATTTCATTTACATTTGGCAGTCTCTACAAAGATTGCACTGCTAGTTTGATTTGCCAATAAACGCCATTTGAATGAAAACCACAGATGTGCAGAGACTGTGTAGATCAATACTCCTGAATGCTCATTTCATCCAACTATAAATGCATGATCGATGTTTGCTTCAAGTTGCCCATTTCCCCACTCATGCTGCAGAATAGGTACTTGCCGTAATAGGTCTTCATGCAGTTTACTCATCTTCAAGTAGATAGAAAGTGTATATCTGGTCTGCATTGCTTTCCTCTTAGATGTTAACACAGATCTGAGGCAACTAATTTTACGTTTTGCCACATCTTAGCATCCGGCTCAATTAGGCTGTCACTCCAGCCGATATCATTTGCTATCCAGCCATGGAAACACACTGGTCTCATTGGTCTTATAATGTCATTTCCTCCCAGCAGACCTGCAAATTCCCCACAGTATTTGATTTCTGAAAAGTCGATGATCTTGTGATTTTTTTTCTTAGCCTTATCCTGGCTAATAAGCAGGTCAGAAGTCAACCCCGTACCACTAGCAGAGCTTTTCAGAGGTCTGATTGATGATGGAGTAAAGACTGCAGTAAGGAACTTGAAAAATAATCAAGAGTCTCTCTGAGGACAGAGGACAGAAAATAGTATTTCTATGCCCTCAGATCTGATTCCATTAATTTCTATGTTAAAAAACCTAACACTTAAAACTTCTGTGTTTTAGGTATATCAGCCTGATCACGAAGCCTCAAACTAAATCTCCCAGCTTGTTTGTATTCACATGTACGATTCCTCATCCAGTGGGTTGGTGCTGTTATGCTCCAGTACTTCACAGATGTGCCCACCTCAGCTTCCGCAGGACAAAACTACTTTGGGCAACAAGAGATTTGTGTAGTAATTTAGACACCACCGAGAAGTTTACTTTCCTGGGATGATGTTCACATTATGTGACTCATATGTGGTGAACCACACCCATTTAGTGCTTCAGTGAAACTGTATTTTCAAAAATATGCAAATTCTAACAGCATGATGATTTTGGTTGCAGCTCTGGCATTTGTTTTCTCATCAAAAAGAGTTCTTGAAGTTTAACTGTACTCCTCATTTGAAAATGCAGTTTAAGTTGGAAAAGTCCAAAATCAGCAACATCTTGAGGTATAGGAAGGATATAAAATAAAAGGTAAGTCTTTTTGCACCAACACTGAATGTCCAATTTATTAGGCACATCATCCTGATATCAAGTTGAAGCTTCTTTTGCACAATCCACATTTTAATTGCATTTCGAGCTCATCTGCTTCTCTTTATCTACATCTCATCCTATGCAATTGGTGTAGATTTAATTAGGGAGATCAGAAAGTCATGATGGCTTTTACCTGGATTCATCTCATCCGAGTACTTTGGGTAAAGAGTTGTAATTGTCCTGAAATGTAGTTTTTGGAATGTTGTGTATAACACTTATTCACAGCTTATTTCATATTGAGAGAGCACACCCAAGTGGCTGCAGACAGAATTGTTTTCCCAGGGTCCTCCATCTGAGGTTCCATGTCCTTAAACCTGGTTTTCACCTTGATCATATTAATATCCTCATTCTCTTTAATGTGGCCTATTGCACCCAGTAATATGAGACAGGTGTTTCTCATGCTGCTGTTTTTTTTTTTTCATCTCCTTGTCTCTCCTTGCCCAGGTTGCATCAGTGTTATACCTGCATTTGCATTCAAAAAGCCCTTTGTGACATTTCTGCTACAGTAAATATTGAATAACCTTGGCCACATTATGAAAGCTGTCCTCTACAAGGTTTTATAATTGCCAGACATGCCAGACACATTTTGAGAAGAGCAATGCTGTCATAAGACTACCAGAGGGATTTGACCTGCTCTCATAAAATTTTGTTTAACCTGGAAAAGCCCTTTTGAGATTACAACCTCTTTTCCAATGGAGTCCTGGCAAATAAAACTTAGGTTGAGGTGATGGTCTGTTTTAGTAGCCAAAATTCAATAACTGTGTCATGTCTGATGCCATGAATATGTGATCATACAGTACATTATAACATGACTTGGCCTCATGTCCAACAGATGAAGAGATTAAGGGCCCATTACCAATGAGACATATTGAGAATGATCAGAGGTGTGCTGCAGTCCAGGATGTAAGTTTGAGGAAAAAAAAAAAAGGTTTTTCATTTTCATATTTTATTTTTATTATTAAGAGGGAGAAGTGTGACAGAGAATGGGGAAGTGTCCAATGTCGCAATGCAGTTTGCTAACATTAAATAGCACCACCTGCATAAGAATCTCCTTTCTTTTCTGTTTCATTATCAAACCCACATCAGAATAATCCACACAGTTGTATATCACACTCACACTGATTTCTATGCCTCTGCGTGCATATATGTATTTGAATATGAATATGTAAATGCATGTAGAATAGCATACATTCGATATAAATGCAATATGTATATGTATATACACACAATACACAATTTTGATGAGACTCAGCTCCAATTGTGACACCACACAAAAACCTAAAATCAATAAATATATCCATAATTATGTAAAAGTGAAAATGCCACATCATAGCATGTCTCTCTCAGCTGCCTAGTATAACAACAATGTATCTAATTAGTCAAGGAAATGCTAGTGCAGTCTTACAGTGAGCATCCAGCCCAGGCATGGAGTGAGGACTTTAGAATTCAAAGAGTAATAAACACCAGAAACAATCAAACCATGGCAATTTACAACCATGTTGCACTTTGACTTTTATTACCAGTTGTGCCATAATCTCTACATTGTCATGTGTCAAAGTACACAGGCACAGGGACAAAAGGCACAACTCTGCACCTTGTTCCACTGGCATAATGATCAAGTCAAACCAGCTCAGTCACCTCTAAACATCGAGGCAGGCTACACACTTTCTGTGAAATATGCCTGCTGCACGTTTGAAGTCATACTAAAATTAAAAGTCAATTTTTTTCACCCTGATAGCAAATTTTCCACACTGTTTAGAAATGTATGCCAAAAAAACCCACATTTTTTAATTTGTATATATTTTCTATCAAAACTCCATTAGTTTTACTTCTTGGGAATCTGTCTCTCTGTCTCAAACTGATATCCCACTGATTTATAATTTTGAAAATTATACCCAAATATGTTTTCAATAGGAAATATATAAAACTAAGGAACCGTGATGCTCTAAAATACGTTTTCATTGTGATTTACTGATGAAATACTGTAAATACTGTTATTACTTATCAGCTGCTGTATCTGTGCTCACTAGGTGGCAGCGTTACCAAATGTACTAAGTCATCTCCTGTTGGATCAAGTCAAGTCTTGTTCATGAACCACTCATCATTTCTCTGTATTTATTGTTTTTTGAGGGTGTTGTGGAGCATTATGGCACAGAAGGAACAGCTGCTAATTAAAGCCAGAGTACATCTGTGCCTGGGTACTCTTTTGATTCCAAAGTCCACAGTCCATACTGTGACGGGATACACACTGTAGGATTTCTTGAACCAATTAGGCACATTGTTGTTATGCCCACCAATGTGGGCTGCTGCACGGGAGGAAAAGCATTTTCACTTTGATTTCTTGTTTTTGTTTGTTTTTGTTTTTGTGTGGTGGTCTGTGCAGAGCTGAATCTTGTCAAAATTGTGAATGTGTCTCCACTAGTTGAAATATTTTGATATCAGCTCCAGCTGAACACCCTGCTGCTTTTACTCAAGCTTATCAGCTGCATATGTTTTCTCCACAGCTGTCAGGCATATTTTCATGCTTCAAATCTCGCTATTCTGGCAGGGAGAGTCCAGTGAGAGAAAGACCAACGAAACATTTCGATGTGTCACAAACGTGTGCATTGTGCTTTTCTGCAGCAAATTAGACAACTCAATACCTCAATATCCATGTGGTTTAATAGATGAGCATATGGCATCCTGCCACGATAAAAGCTCTGAAAGACTATGGCTTTTCTCTTGTCAGCCAGCCTGACGACTTGCAGTAGAACTTGGCGTTTCTCCCCCATTATTATGAGAAAATAATTCACTGTCTCTATCTCAGGCATCAAGCGCACTCCGGCCACACCATTAAAAACATTCCTCTGGCAAAAATCAGCAACAGCCCATACGGTCTAGATTCCTTCCTTTGAAAGCCTTTGAAAGAATATGTTCATTTTGAAGAAGGAATGCGGAATTTGGTGGATTAAAGCAGCCTTTATAAGCAAACTTCTTTATTAGGCTAATCACTGTCATTCCAAGCAAGAGTGCAGAGCAGATTGAGGGCTGTGACTCAAGAACTCCAGATGCAAGCCTGCATGTTGGGAGGTGATTTATGAGCTGCAGCCACGAAGAGGGTGAGGTCATCAACGTGCGCCCATCAGCGCCGTCTTTTGACCATGCCGACGTTAAGCCTGAGTGATGCTTTTGCATCGCTGCTGCCAGTGGAACTGATGTCACTCTGTATGATCAATCTGAACCCTGAAACAGTACCTTATGCTGTTGATAGCGCAGCTTCCACGCATTTTTGCATGGCAGCACTTCATCAGTGTAAACCGCCATCCAGTGTTATGGTTGGTACAGTAATTCCTTCCCCCCTTTTATTGTGACAGGTTAATGTGGCGTGTATAATAGTAGCTGAGCCGAACTTTGAGAGAAGAGGAATGGTGCCAGCGGGGGTAACCGTGGAGAGGCTGGATGGAGGGATGGGGGTGCGATGTGTTAGTCAGGGAGTGGGATACCTCATTGTGTCAAAGAGCCAATTACACACCATGAGTGAGGGCAGAGGGGGGTCCAACTCAAAACAGCCCGCTGCTCTCTGCAGCTGCCATGACCTCTGGAGAAGATCAATACAGTATTACACAAACACATCAGGAGCAGCTGGGGAAAACTCCAGGGAAATCCATTAAACATGGATGAAACAAAAGAAATAGCATTACGTTTAGCTGGAGTTATTATGTGGATCATTTTTGTCATGATACATTTGCTGGGATTCAGACTGGTGCTTCACGTTCAGTGGAAAACATGGCTTTTGTTGTAATAATAGTCTTTATGAATCATCCCAAGCACTTTCCCCCCCCTTTAATGTGTGTCCGTTTTGTCCAAATTGTACAAGTCAAGCAAACACGGCTCTCGCAGCCCTCGCGGTTCTGGGATACCATTCAGCGTTCCCACCAAAAGGATTTGTTGGGCATAACATAGGCCTGGAGCTTTCGATAAGGGCTGGGAGAGAGCTGGCAGAGAGCGGTGAAGCTCAGGGCGCGGGATGGAGGATAAAGCTCTCCCAAACTCTTATCGGGACGTTGTTATGAAGCGGCTCGGGGTTCACGTGGGAGTTGTGGTATGCTGTGTTTCAACATCGCTCCCTCTAGGGTCCCTAATTTGATTTAGCTTGGTGCGATCCCAGCCACAGGTGGAGAGGGCTTAAAGGGAAGCCTCATCCAGCACATGAAAGCCTGATAATGGCAGCATGCGAGTGATTGATAATGGCTCTGCGTGCTAAAGATGTCCTTGGTGATGTTTGCTGGTTTCAAATCTCACTCGCTAACGGGCTCTCTTGGGATCACTTTTTCACTTGGAAGATAAAACTTGTCTTAATCATCCAGTCGTCCTCCAATCAGCTCATTTTCCACACTAGTTTTTGTGGTTTACCCACTGAAAGATGCAGCCATGCAGCCAATATAGAGATCTACTTGAGGATTGTTTTAAATTAGACTGGAGAATCATTTACTGGATAGCAGCAATAGACACAGTATTCCTCTCATGCCTCCTTGGAGTAAACAGCATTGCACCCTTGTGGCACAGGGCCAACAGGAGAGAGAAGCACACTGCAGTAAATTCACATCCAAGTAAATCACTGTCTCTGAAAATGTTGGCTGTGACAAATGGCATTTTCCATCTCATGTTCTCCACACAGTCCTTTGCCTTGTCACTTACGTACAGACATACTGTGTAAGATTAATGGAACTAATTTAAACAGAAAAAGAAACAGCTACAGCAGATCTTGTCCTAATTGCAACGTGCCTCAGATGAATCAAAAGTGTGTGTGTGTGTGTGTGTGTGTGTGTGTGTATTGTATCTATGAGTCTTAAGCTGCCCTTTCCAGTGAGGCTCTGTTGACTCAGTCAAATGGCTCTTGGCATACTTAAATCCACGGCCTGCTGATTAAATGTTACAGCAGAGGGGAAGAGAGTGAGACCCCAGACCACTGTGGTATTAAACCATCTAGAATCCCCGAACCACACTGTAATTGAATGCCAACAGATCTTCAACAATGCATCATATAACCGCTTTTCTATTTTTCACCCATTCCCTGTAATAGAATAGCTGTGTATTATTTCCTTATGGTCACATTAGCAGGCCTGCTTTTGATATAAGGTCTTATGTATACATCATACCACACTCTGATATGCAGAATTGCGGGATTCAGGGAAAACTTGCCCAGAATTATTCCCTTTATGCTAGCCAACTTTGAGAGGGGAGCTCTAGCACTGATTTCCGAACTGGTAGTTGTCCAAACATAGATCCTGGTGGTACTCCATGAAAAAGATATCGCATGCTTGAGTAATGTGTAAACAGCCAAGGCCTGCGAGAGATGGGCTTGTTGATAGTAATTCACTGGGTAAACCGAGTGAAACATTTGATTTCCTCTTAGATTATAGAAAGCATAGACGTAATGTATGTTTGTTGATAACTCAGAATTTCATCAGATCAACTCTGTGATCAGTGGTAAGCGATACGGCAACAGCAGGTGGCCAAAACTCAAACACTTGACTGTAAATGAATTCAGCTCAACACAGCGCGGCTCCCTGGCAGATTTCCATGTTTAGAGAAGAATTAATCATTAAGTGACTCAGAGGATCTGTGGTCGGTGGGCTTTGTTTTCACTGCGGCCATCTTAGTTTGGTTTTAATGGACGTTGTTCTCCAGTGTAAACACGCTCAGGAAACGAAGAGTTAGGCCTCAGCATACAGGGAGTATAAGTGTTTGTTTCTCGCAGAGCAAACCGTGAAATGTGGTGTGTTTGTCTATGTGTGCGTGTGTGTGTGTGTGTCTCCCTGGCTGATCCCTGCAGACACGCTCCCAGCAAGTCACTAGAGGCCGCCTGCCTGCTCCATTATGTGTTTGGTGTCAAAGTGACTGTGAAGAACTATACAGGGCCCCTGGGAGTCATATACCTACCGTTAGTTTGCACTCTGCTTATCCTCTCATTTCAACACGCAATCTGATTTGTATATCATCTGTATACACTCCAAAGATATAACAAACTGTGTCACCAGAAGTGCTTATCCTCACGCTGACCTCATCTCTTCAAGAAAATTCGAATGCTCCTTCTCTCTCTTGACCTCATACGTCTTTGTTTCAGTCTCCACGGTGAGGAAATATGTTTACAAGGCATAAACGTTAGAAAACAAATAAAGCAAAGATTTGTTGGCTTGGAGAATCCCCCTGCCCCTCCAGTTGCATTTTATAACAGTGTAATTGGAAGCAGCAGATGTTGATGTAGTCACAGAGTTGCTCTGCAGATGCTGTCAGTTTGGAAGTTGGGCTGCTGTCTCCCGCAGCGAAGCACCACACACAGCAAACATGCACTTGTTCTGACATGTGCAACTGAATGAGGATTGCATTGCTTTGTTCTCCACAATTCAACTGCACGCAACCACTTTCCGAATTTGCACCTACTGAACTTTTAACATCGGTGCCAAAAATGGGTGAGTGAGTGAGTGGGCCCTCCTCTCATAATACCAGCTTGCAGGACCGTGATCCTGAGGGGGACTCAGGTGAACGCTGAACCTCCTCCTGCCCTCC
>OMLF01011477.1:24558-37528 GCA_900302615.1 Holocentrus rufus
CCAACCCAGCTGACTTTACCCAGGAAATCCTTGTCTGGTCGCTGTGCCAAGACTACCCAGATTCAAAGAGCATTATGTCAAGCATCTGCTCCAAGTCCAACACATGTGGAATACAGTATATGCCCATCATCTGCCTTTCAGATGCCTCAAAAACTTCTTTCCAATATTCATATGAAACATCATAAAACTAGATCATCGAATGCTTAACATAGCTGTGAAAGACAGTTTGTTTTGTTGACTTATATGTGACCACACAGAAAGTTTTCACAATACAGTTTGTGCTGAATTCACTCTTTTTGCATTGAGTTCTAATACCAAATAGAACTGCATTAGTATGCAAAGAACAATGTTTTGAAGGGTGTGCAGAAATGTGCAATCAATACTGAACTGTCAATACTGCTCCTGCTGTATAAAGATTGATTGTGCTAGTGCGGCGTGTTCCCGCCAAAGAACAGTGATGTCCATAAATAATACCTTAATCTGTTTTAGTGAGTCAGTGTTACCAGATTTGGCAGTTCAGGGTTAGGGTTAGAGAAATTTCATGAATCCCCACATTAAATCTTCACTGAATCATAATTACTTCAGCCACATAATTCTACGCTTTGCATTGCATGATTTGATCACTATGCAGTTATGAGGCGCTGAATGTGCAAAGTGGCTGGAGGGATGGATGGATGTTGCGGATGGACCTCCAACTTATTCTGGAATTGTGATGAAGATGTCCGCCCCACAGCCCCCTGGGAAAATGAGTCCACAGGTTAATACTGACAGAATCAATTAGAGCCCTGAATGAAATTACTCATGCATAGGTCTGGTCATTCACTCAGCTAATTAGCACTATTCATCCAGTGAAAGAGGACACAGTCCCTTGACACCCGCAAGGTCGACCCCAATTAAATATCTAGATTCTATATGGCCCTTCACCGCCTCCTTTTTCTCATTTACTTAAGTCTGGGCGGCTCTAGAGAGCAGTTCTTTTAAGTTGCAGTTGTATGCAGGGTTTGACTATTGATCCGGACCTGAAGTCATTCCCTTTTGAATGTTAAGAGGTCTGTAGGGTCATGCTGCA
Organism: Holocentrus rufus; assembly: GCA_900302615.1. Taxonomy (NCBI): domain Eukaryota; kingdom Metazoa; phylum Chordata; class Actinopteri; order Holocentriformes; family Holocentridae; genus Holocentrus; species Holocentrus rufus. The sequence continues at coordinate 25,628 of OMLF01011477.1, forward strand.
GGAGCAATAAAGAACACTGGGAGTGGCAGGTCCCAGACCTTGTTGTAATTGAATTGTTGTGTGGCAGACCGAAACGACAAGCAATTCAGTAATATACAGAGGGGGACGGGCTGGCTTGTGTGCATACTGCTGAGAGTGAAGACTCATTATGGCATGAGTGATATTCCCCTATCCCAATGATTGGTCTTCGATTGGCAAACGATTGGTGCTGAAATTGAAAACTGAGGGTTGATGGATGATGGACTGAGTTGTTGGAGTGAGTATGAGAGGGTGTGTTTGTGTATGGATGTTTGTTTTGCTGAATTTTTGAATAACCACCAAGTCCTCAGTGATACCTTAATAATGCCGCATGCTGTTCACATATGTCTGTAATCCTGCCGATTGCCAGCTTGTTTGGTATAATGAGCTTGTTTCTTATGATGAGGCAGCACTGATGTTGAGCACAGCGGCAACCCTCCCTGTGGGGGTTACGGCATATCTGACCTTCTATCACGCAATCTACTAAGCAATCTACTCTGTCATCTGGCTCGAAGGTATTATCGTCAGCAGTGTAAAAAAACCCCAGAGTGAGTCAATTCACAGCTGATAAAAAAAAGTGGAAAACTTCAAGGATGTTGCGGATAGCTTGATTGCATTTCCTCCTAGTTAGACTGCATTTCCTACAAGTCTACAGCATCAGTATAGCAGAGTAAACAAATGAATATCCACAGCTGGAATAAGAAAAAAAATGAAAATGATACTGTACCTCTTATCTCTTTGTTGCCTTTCTGCTTCATTTTCTGGAAGCCAGCATGGGACTTTTTGAAATCACCAAAAAAAAAAAAACCATGACTTGAGGCAAAAAACTAATTTTGCTTATCTAAAGCGATAGAGGCTCATTTATTACCGGAAGAGAAAATAGACTAGGCAATGTTTCACCTTGTGTTTTAGGTCTACGAGTGTTATTAAAGACCACTGTCAGTTCCAGCATGCAGTAACACTAATTAAAGGTACCACTTATTCAGAGGACACCGTCTACCTGCTAATCCTGTGGATATTGATTAAACTGTCTGGCCGTCACTCTGCTTTTAATTGGCCTCCAGATTGAAATGTAGGCAGAAATAAGTAATGGCATGCTGAAGCAATGGGCCATGTTAATAAAGCATGTCAGCCACCTGTATGACTTCATTCAGCCCATCCCACAGCATAACTGCCATCATCTGCCAGGCGACATTTCAGGTTCAGTCTTTGTGTGACGCATTCATAAATTCAATTTCTGTTGCTTTATTTAAAGAAAGCACTCCAGTTTCATTTGGACAAAAACAAACAGAGGCGTTTTAAAGTTTCAAATGAGACTAACGTTAAACAGTTATCATGCAGAAATGTTTGGACATTTTGTACCGAGAAACAGATTTGAAAAGGTGATGATGTCAACCTCAGAAGAAATGATATGTGCAAAGTTTATTTTATGAAGGAACTTGTAATGTAAGTCAGAAATCAAGCGTCAAGTTTCTCGGCTTTTAGCTAATGCAGCGTCTGCACTGTGTATGCGTTAGCTTACTGTTAAAAACCTCATCCATCAAGATGAGTAACAACAGAGCCAATTGTGGCTCTTTAAAATGAATTAAAGCTAATCGAATTCTACTATGTTGATGACAGAATGCTTTCAGATGCTGATTTATCTTGTGATTGGTCATACTCGTCAGTTGACCCCTGACCTCAGGAAGCATATAAAACAGCAGGAAGTTTACACAAGCCTGATTCATAAGTGATGGGAGACACAAGGCCAATATACCCTCCTAGTTCCTGCAGTCCAGGCAGTCCACTCTAATCTGATTAATGGGCCTTGTTTCACATTAATTTATACAACATGTGGATGTGGGACTTTCACGATACTGCATATAGGCATCTAGGCAAAGACAGTTAATTATGGAGAACAGTCATAAGGTAAGATTAAATTGTATGTTGTTATTTCATTATGTGAGTCCTGTCCACAGACGACACAAAACATGAATGCTGAAATTCAATTTGTTCAAATTAGAAATACATTTCCACATCATACAATGTAGACAGTGGTTAGAGGCATTTTCTAAAATTTATATTGCTGGATTCCAAGGATGGAATCTGCTGGTAAATATAGTTGTGACTAATGCAGTGGAAAAGCAAAACCATAATGTTGCTCTGAAGTGGAAAACAACCCACAATTTTTTGGAGAGGGAGTATATCTGGCAGCACACTGTGGTTTAGATTGGAGCCTCATTGTGCTTCCAATGTGAAACCAGCTGCATGAAATCAACGTTTATCCAGTAATGATGCAGATAACGCATCATCAAAATCAGAGCTGTGCAGCGGAAACATGGTGGAGACGTCAACCTTTGCTGAATATCACATTGGACTCTCCCATTCAGCCCAAAGTTTTAACACAGACACTCTAATCACAAAAGGCTTACCGAACCCTTTACCTTCTTGTGGTTGAAAATAGGGCAAATTTGGGCTTTTCTTAAGATGTTCTTGATGGAGGGTCAAGAGCAGAGCAGTGCACTGCTGTTTGACACACAGAAGAGTCTGTGAGCTAAGAGCTACAAGGCCAGGACTTATTGAAACTTTGACCTACAAGCTGTGAGATCATTTGAACCTCTCCTTCTATCATGGGTTTCCTTCCGCAGGTGAGTGGCTTTGGTGGGTATCTTGGGGGTGGTTGGCAGGGGAGAATGGCGGGTGAAGGTGAATGGAAATAAGCTTGTAGCTCCTCGGGGACTAGATAATTTGAGGTGGGTACCTGGGAATGGCTGAGGGTTCACGGTTCATGGTGAGTGGTTATAGGAATTGCAGCTCCATAGGGAAGTCTTTGGCACGTCAAAGGCTTTGCCGTCGTCCCCCAGTCCCAATGCATAGGAACTGACATCATGCATCTGTGTCTAATGCTAGGGTCGGGTAAGGGATATGGCTTGACCCTTGGCCTTCGGTGAAATTCAGCCATTCGTCACGCGTCGCTGGATCAGGGGCTCCGGCTCCTGGCACATCTGTTCATAATGCAGGTAGCGTGTGGGGGCTGAGGCTTCTGTGAATCCGAGGCAATCTGCTGATGTATATAAATGGATGGCAGTTGAGCCGTGTGCTTCAAGAGAGACCGCGGCCCTCTCTCTACTGAGGTTGTATATCTTTTGAGGTTTAACCACTAATGAGTGAGAGAAAATTGAACTTTGAACTCTGAAAACTCTCAAAGATGCTCTGAGAGATATCCGTAAATGCTTGACACATCAAGGTAAACCGAGGGGTTTATTTTTATCTGTTGATGCACTCGGTAGGCATCCATCCGTCTTTGCACTTCAAATAATGTCACGATTGTTGCGAAGTGTCCCATTTAGCTGTCCACTGTTGTTTAAAATGATTGTGAAAAAGAGTCTTTAGGGAACATCAGATGTTTACGTTTTCCAAGATGGATGGGGCTTGATCTCTTTAGCTTGAGAACTTTGCGTGCATGCTACTTTTTGTTTGGCTTTCCGTAATGCCAGACTTCCATATGGCCACACAAGTGCTTTTGATTCACACCTTTCATTCCTTTAAAGAGTCACCGTGTTTTGACTTGTTGAAGGACTTACGGCGACAGCAGAAAATCTGCATCTTCTCCATTTCTCGAGGCGGTCAGGGAGGTCAACCCTCTGATTGACACTGGGATTCTGATGGACTTGTGACCCCTGACCTTTAATGAATGCTCAATCGGAGAACCATTGCCATTCAGGATTGACATCAACATGATCTGCTTAGGCTTGGGAGCACCCACAGAATGCATATTGCAATTTCCCTTCAACTGCATTGAACAGAACGGCAATTATTGAGTGACCTTCTTGCTCCGGGTCGATTGAGAAGGAACGCTCCACGGAGAATCCCCTTTACATTTGATTGAAATTTTAGAGGAGGAACAATGACAGTCAAATTACAGGACCTCAGATGAAGAAGATACAGCAGACATCCATCACCCTCAAGGAGACTTTTGCCTCTGACTCCATCCTGAACTATTTGCTTAAGTAATGTAAATTATGATAAATGGTGTGGAATTTTCTTGTTGAAACAGGCTTTTTTTTCTCCTTTTGAGGAATGTCTCTGATTGGCTTGTAGTGTCTCATCAACATCCATCACTGAGGGTGTTCACTGTCAAAGTAATCACTGTAGATCTTATCAAAGTTTTGATCCACTGGCCAAATCACAACCACACTGCTGATCTGAGAGTTTAGCTTGAGGTTAAACCAACATGCTGCTGACAGGAGGGAAAGTTGTTTTTCCTCTCAGAATTTCAGCTCTTGAACCAACAAGTTACTCCAATTTTAAGTAAATGTCTGAGGAGCTGCTTTGATGTAACCAGCAAGAAGAAAAATATTTCACCAGAATTTTGTCTAATCAAACAGTCACAACACATTTTGATACCAAATATCCATTCACCGAATAATTCATCATATACTTATATAAGACTGAATGATCAAATCCTGCCTGGCCAGACTGTCACTGGAGGGAAAGTCTGGCTTGTATAGGCTACCAATCAACCTTCATAAATAACCTAATTCTTTCCATTGGGTTTGTGCATTTATCTCCATATTCTATAAACTGATGAACTATTTAATCCTCCACCTTTTTCTATCAGAGAGCCAGGAAGTGTCTCCTGTGCTCACTTGTTTTTTGTTTTTTTTTCCTACTTGTGGAGACGACCTGTGTGCCTGGATTCCAGACAGCAGTCGTGTTTTGCGTCTTTGTCAGATTCTGGGAACTGATAGACGAGGAAAAATTGTTTTCAGGTGGGAGCTTTTTTTTTTTTTTTTTTGACAAAGGACCAGACTGCAGCTGGGTCAGTCGGAGCATTCGGGGCTCTAACAGTGTCTTGATTCCCAGGCACAGCGGCAGAATACTGCACCAATGCGCACACATGTAGGACAAATTGAAAAAGATGGACACAGCAACAGTTTGGGAAATGAGGGATGAAATTCAATAAAATGCAGCAGAAGGCACAGTAAGGCAGAGCTGAAGTTACAAATAGGGAAAGGCATGGGAAGTTAATGAGCTGTGGCATGTGCTTGACAAGCCAGAATGGATAGGGCTTCATGATAATGACGGCGAATGAGAATGTATAGCAAGATGAGCTCAATGGTCCTCTGTGTATCATAATGTGCCATCTTTATAGTGCTCACTCTTCTAGTCTGCCTTTGTCTCACTGTTTGGCATGCTCATCATTTGAATAACCTGTTTACCCTATACCATCTGCTGAGTCACACCACACAGCTATTTGTTTGCACTGTGAATAGCAGCCTTTCAGTGAGACCTGCATGGAAGGCTACAGAGAATTAGTCGAGCTGTCCACTTCGTCAGGAATGCAAGACTGATACAGTGTGAAGGAAAGTAGCACTGTAGTGGTAATGCACTGCTATCTCCAAGGATAGATGTATGACTGGAAGCTTTGAAATACTTTATTTCTCTACTAGTTTCATGAACTAAGGTGTATCAGTAAAAGATTATCACAGAGCCCTGCGTTGTCCTAAAGCAGAACTATCCATAATTGATGTCTCCCTTAGATGCACAAAAACCATGAAAATCTAACTCGAGGCTTTTATAGCTGTCTCCTACGTTGACACAGGTAATGCTGATTGTGTAATGTGTGTAGTTAAGTTGTTTAGACAGGTGATTAATTATTTAGGGTTCAGATATTACATTCAGCGTGTTATTTTTTTTCTTTACCACAGCTATATCCCCCTGTGGAAGGTGCATGAGCGTGAAGATCATAGGTTTGAACTCTGTGCTGCAGCTCAGGATCACAGACGGTAAAGTAGGCAGCCAAGAAGCAGGAAGTCAGACAAATCATAGCCAGACTCCACTATGCTTTTTTTTTTCCTATGGAGGTTAATGTCTTGACTAGAGAAGTGTAATTTGATTTATTATTTCCCCCACCCACAGAGATAGAACTGTGTGTGACAGGAAACAATGTGCGATGATGGGAGATGATACTTTATGTGTGTGTGTGTGTGTGTATGTATGTAATGTATAATACCCTTTCAGGCACTGAAGTTTTAAGATTTAATACACACACACACGCTCTGACTCACTCAGGGACCTAGTGTGAGAGTCTCATTGCATTACCCGGAGAAACAATACTACATCATAGAGGTACTGGAGAGTTATAGTCAATTTTAGTAATGTTATGAATTGAAGTGTAAATTGTTATGGTTGATTTACTTACAAATTTAGATGACTGGGACCCATAGAGGAGAAGAGTCAGCTAAATGAACCGGAATGAATGCCTGTTTTTTTAGGCACTGTTATGTAGCTAAACAATCAGTAGGCTAATATAGAAAAGCCATATACTAACATGTCAACACTGATGCTACTTTATACTAGATATGTTCATATCATCAGATCTGTTTACAATAAGACAGTGATGCTGGCTGACCAGACAGTCAAGAAACAGCACAAAACAGCACAGAAATTATCTATTCATTTCTCTTGAGACGGCATCATTGTGTGTTTACAAAGAGCTGTTGTCTGCCAGTGTTACCACAGAGCTAAAGACGTACAGTATGACCACCAAAGCATGCGTTACATCATTTCAAAGTTTGCTGTTATCAGACGCTCATAAATGTCACTGCATATTTTTCTACCTCTTTATGTCTTTAGAATGAACCCTCAGGACATATTTCAGATCAAATCCGATACGTCAGGAAATATTTGTTGGCTTGGTTTGGAATAGTTGATGATTATTATGGCTGACTTTGACTTTTTTATGTCACACTATCTCTCAGAATAATGCTTTTTATGATTTGCTGATAAGGCTTTAGGAGACGGCCGAGTAAATACGGTATTGGAAGCCGTTTTGGAAGGAGGGGCGCAGACATTTGCAATGGATGTCAAGAGGGGTTTGGTTGTTGTTTGGAGTTTTTGAGGCCTGTCAATATCTGTCAAAGGTGATGCAGAGCTGGTGGAGCCATGACAATAAATATCACATTACCTGCAACTGCTGGTCTTCAACAAACATCTCAAAGGCTTTCCTGCAAGTTGACATCAAAAGACAGGAGTACAGCAACATTAGTAAGCATTAATATTACAACCTCAACATTTCTTGAAATCTTACAGGTAAGACATTGCATATTACACATGCGGTCACTGAACCTTAAAGCTGCAATATGCAACTTTTTTAACATTAATACCACAGCATATTTATCTTTCAGTGACAGTCTGTGTGTTCATGCCTAAATTCCCCAGTTTGCCTGAAATTAGCTTTTCATTTTGGAACGTTTTGGGGTGTAAATCACCCGTGGGCAGATTGTATTGGCATCGCCTGCAGGGATCTGGTTGTAGCTATTAAGCTGAGGCTAGAGGCCACAAGGCAAAGAAGTCATCGAAACAACAACAGCAGAGAGCAGTAAGAAATAAAAGAACATCCAGGGTAAATGTGCAGCAAACAAGACCAGAATAGTTTTTTTCAGATTATACCTGCGTTCACTGTCTGCTTCTTAATTGCCTGTGGTGGCTTTACACATGCTGGTTACCTCGGCCTCAGGCTAAATACCATCCATCAAGATAAGTGACAAGTGTTTGGGTCTTAAATGGCCTGACTGAGGGGCTGGAGGGTTGGAGTAGCAAACATTTCACTACCTAAGTGAAAAATTGCATAATGTAAATTTAAACACAGATGACACAGTTTTAGTTGCAGCATAAATTTGTGAATGGCAAATGAGTCGCTTTATTGAGTTCACAGAGATTGCCTGATTGTCTCATGTCCTTCTCCTCACTTCATCACACGCATGTCTTGTTCTCCGCCCATCTACCCTCTCCTCCTTTACCCTTCCCTATCCCCTCTACTCTATGCCATGCTGCGCGGCAGTTGTTATTTCTGGACTTGCTGTTTCATCCGCAACATGAGATCATGCACCGCTGATGCCCTTCTGTTATGGAAATGGCCCTCTTGCAGAGAAAGTCACACTCCGTCTCCCCCTTCAATGCCAAGTCACTCTGCATTACAGTGGAAAGACAGCCTCAGCAATGCTGACTCCAACAGCGTGCAGCACTGTATATGCTATACAGTAATGTATGGATTCCAGGCGACGGTTTCATGGACTGAGAAAGAGTCTCGGGGAGATTTCTCTCAAGCTGTTCTGACATGGAGCGTGACTCCGGCAGAATTCTTCACCTCTCTTTACAGGGGTGGCTAAACCTCTCGATTAATCTCTTGGAGTGAGCTGTTGAAAGTGAAGGAGGGCGCCTATGCAGTTTAGCATTTGTCAGATCCACGCTTTGGTGCTGGGCAGCTTATTAGCGATCTCATTATTCACGTCTGCCTTTTGTTTTTCCTCACTTTCATGGGTTTGCAGAAGTGTCGGCCACAAGTATGCGCTGTATTTGCAGATGGAATGAACATGTGCAAAATTATAGCAGCTGCCGTGATGGAAAATAATTTTTCCTAATAACACATGCAACACACAATCAGTGGTTCAATCACAAATCAGGGTGGAAAATGCCATGCCCATTGTTCTCATGGTATTTCAGTAATGACTCTTGAACCAGTCAATTTGGACATCTTGTTCTATGACTTTCACTTGAGTATATGACATGGTTGCCGACTGCATTGCATGATTTTTTGGTCATATTATTATAACTGTAATGATTCCTGCTTGGGAAAACCGTTTATATCCACTACCTAGTCATATTTACTACTCAGGAGTTCACCACACATCACCAGCAACATTGTTACAGGCCCCTAGTTTCTCCTCATTTTTGTACATATTAGTCAATTCATTCCCATAGCTTGTTAGCATTAGCTTTAGCAATTAGCCTGCAAGTCTATCTTTTTGTTAGCTGTGACAGTTCTGCAGTGATTTGAAGGAACATGTGACTCTCAAGTCAATACAAGTTGACATGCTGGATTCCCACATGGCTTGAAAGCAGTGTAAGAGTAAGCAGGTTTTCCTTCCAACCAAGCACTTCACTGGTGATTTCACTAATTGGTTACTCCCTCTGTGCTTGACAGTGTGCTAATCAGTGAAATCAGCCTATGAAGTGTTTGGTTGGAAGGAAAACCTGCAGACTCTTGGCCGTCCATGACACTTGATTGGACACCACTGATATATTTTTATCAATTGTAAGCAATGCAAGAGGCTGTGACTGCATCTGATTACAGGCTAAAGCGTGCGTTTTTGCGGCTGATATTGCTTGTCATTACATTATGTCTTTTTGAGTTGACATAGCTGCTAAGTGCTAAACAGACAGCATGAATCAAAATCAAACAGAACATTTTCAAAGCTGAATGATATTGAAGCTTACCATCAATCCCAACGATGCATGCAACCACTCTTCTCCTCTCATAGTTTATTCCTATAGTCTTTCAAATAAAAGTTGCACGGAAGTGGGCTTTGAATGCCTGTAATCAACTTCTCACCCATTTCGCACTTGGCAGATGGAACTATTGGTCATAGAATGAAATCCCATCGGCAGGGAAACAAGGAAGCACGCAAATCAGATCGGCCGCTGACAGCTGAGGACCGCCAAAAGTTCAGCTGTGGCCGGCTGCTTTCGGCCAACAAGCTTGTTGGACTGTCCGCGCGTTGGCTGAGGTTCCCTGGTCGCTGAGCTCCATAGGAAATGAATGGACTTCCAGAGACTTGTGGATTGTGCTGCTCGCAGGCTGATCGGACAGTTAAACAAACAAGCAAGGAGCGAACAAAGACGGATGAGATGAAGATGAGAAGTTGAGACAGCGGGGGCAGTTTAGTGGTATGTCACTGTGAGGAGATGGTATCATATAAAGCGCTTAAACACACGCAGTATGATGAGAATCACAGGGGACTCACCCTTGACCCCGGCCTTTCCCCTGTGCATTTAACATCAGCGTGGTAAATGCATAACACCTGCAGTACTAACAAGGGACAGGCTGTTCAAAGGCGTGCATGCGTGGGGGGGCAAAGCGAGACAAAGCATTGCACATGTGCCCACCCAACACAATGCTCACCACCTGTGCCTTGTATAACAGAGACGCTGCAGTTCAGGTGCTGCGTGAGCAGATTACATGTAAAACCCAAGACAAAGACCGGAATCCACCTACACTCATTCTTGGAATTCATCAAAATAAACCAGAAAAACATGTGGCCATCCATGTCTTTATCAAGGATTTACATGCACCTGAGGACCATGCAACAACATCGCTTTTTGACAGCGGAGAGAATTCAAGATTTCTTACACCAAAGGAGTTGTAGCTGCCAGATCTATGGATTTCTCTCACATAATTGAGGGCAATCCCTTCCCATGTCCCCTATAATCATGTCGGATATTACACTTGTTCGGAATTTGTCACCCCGTGACGCGCTCTCTGGCTCATCACACTCATTAACTTCATTTACGGCGGAAACTCTGCAGTGGGGATAGTAAAGGACACTCCTCACATCTCTGTCTCTCGCAGCCACCTCTGTCTTTTCTCCCACCGGTGAGGGAGCGCGCGGGGCTTTACAGCCCAGTGAAAAAGCCCCGCGCCGCTCTGCTAGCCATCCTGACAGTTTAATTGGAGAGGCGTAAATCAACCCCGCGTGTCAAGGAGAGGGGGTAATTATTTCCCTCTGTCTCAGCTACCAGCAATCCCCTCTTTCCTCCCACATTTTCGACACTTTTTCGCTCTCTTTCTCCCTCTCTATCAGACACGTGCATCACAAGACTCGGTCTCGAGTTGCGATTTTATTAACAGGCTCTCGTTTTACCTTCTGGAGCTAAAGTGGAATATCCTTCACATCCTGTTTCCCACTTACCGTAAAAGTGACATGAGCTCAAGTCAGTCACACAAATGTGTCCATTCATGGAAATGCAAACTGGGTAATTTACCTCTCTGGAGCGGAGGATGGAAATGGAGCGCACACAAAGGCATGTGGCTGGTCGAGAATATTCTGTAGCACAAATTATTCATTTATCTGAGGGCCAAAAGATCTGGCCGAGCTTTTCAAGACCCCTGACTCCCCTGGTTTGGGTTTGGCACCGCACTTCAGTTGTCAGTGTATAAGCGAGGTGATGGCAGAGCACGTAACCCATCTTGAGGTCTAGTGGAAAATATAGACTTTGATGGCAGGTTTGGCTTTGATTAGACCCTTTACATGGCATTTTTAACCCCCCACACTGAGCAAGCATTCTCCATTTCCCCCATTTAAAGAGGCAGTGGTTTTTTTATAAGGTCTGAACATGATATGTTCTCAACAAGACGGGGGGGTTGCATGATCCTGGCTGGAAATACAGCGTACCTTTCTTCCCGAAAGGACATATCTTTTAAGACTGACCACACTGCACGAAGCCTGTCCTCCAGTATGACTGTTGCTTGCTATATGAACTGATGATTAAAAAAACCTTCAGAGGCAAGGCTAGTCATGATATTAAAAGGAGGAAATTGGGATACATGAGCAATTGGGGAAAGAATGCCTCTGCAAAGGAAAAATGAATAACTGCAGTCATTTCCAGTATTAAACTCCATGTTTGAGTTAAAAATTTCTTGGCCCACTTTTGTGTGGTTGCAGCACATGCTTGCAATCGGATATGCCATTGTGGACGTAATGGCAGTGATATTTAATATGAGGGTGAGAATAGAAATAAAAGCAAAATGTACGGTTTGATTTAATTCATGTCACTGAAAGGGAAAGGAGATCTGTCTGGAGTGGGTATTTCACTGTCCACAGATAAACAGTGTCGAGTCTGAAGGTGTCTCACCTTACCAGCAGCGCACTCTCACTCTCTTGTCTCCTGTCTGTCCGTGTGGGGCATCAGTCCTCCACCTCACTGATGTTTGAAGCTGTACATGCTAAAGTGATCTGTACGCTGTCTAGTTAGTGGAGGGAGGGAGGTGAGAGAGGAGGATCATGGAAGGGAGGGGTTGTAGAGGAGGATCATGGAAGGGAGGGGTTGTAGAGGAGGAGG
>OMLF01011479.1:7531-28138 GCA_900302615.1 Holocentrus rufus
CCACACACACACACTCACACACACACACACACACCCGCTGTGTGTGAGCAAGGAGATACGATGTGCAAAAGAGAGACACAAAGCTAGAAAGGGATAAAAAGAAAAAGAGTGGCATAGTGTGTTCTCATGTATCAGTGAGAGAGAGTGTTATTTTTCATGAGTGGGCCTGTGGTGTGTGTGTGTGTGTGTGTGTGTGTCAGGTGTCTGTGAAGATGAAGAGAGAGAGGATACAGCACAGGAGCTGGGATGTTTCACCATGTGTGAGCTGCTCAATGAAAAAATATGATGTGTCACAACATAACATAATGTAATATAAATCTACGTAATGTGACATAAATCTGATATAATGTTATTATGGAGGCAACAAACCCAGGTCAATGCTCCACATTCATGTCAGGTGCTGTGACATGTGACAAGCTGATGTTCTCACCTCGTGTTCTGGCTTTATTCATTTATTTATTTTCATGACGTAGCTTTCAAAAGCCCAGGACTTAAAGTGATGGTTTAGGTTCTCACCCATTTAGTGATGTTTGCTATTCCATACCAATGTAATAGATTCTTTGACTTATCAACTTTTGTCCCCATAGGAAACAGCCTCCCTCAGAGCCGTATCTGTGTTTACACACCTGGTACGTGAAGCTGTTGCGTAGTGATACTGAAACAAAGTAGTTCCACCAGATAGCAAGCTACAGTGCTGGAAAAGGCGATAATGAATCCCAAACCAACTTGTGCTGTTGTGCGTCCTTCAAAACATTTTTTCAGCTTTGGGTCTAAGCTTGAATTTGTTTGTTGTTTCCTGGGCCAGATCCACTTCATCCATTTTGCAGAAAGACCGTCCTGGTGAAGCAGTTGTTTTTACAACAGGGAAGGAGATCACCAATCAAACTTGGAGGATCTATTGCACTCTTCAGTAATACCACTATATGGATAAGAATTTGATAAGAATTGTTTGTACAAATAAAAGCTAAATATATAACAAGCATGTTTTAAAGGGAGCTAGCTAAAAAGCTTGTGTGTGTGTGTAGATCCATTCAGTAACGTAAGTAAAAGTGAATAGTGAGATAAGGTAGATTAGTTTCCAAATGTATCTTACTGTGACACAGTAAACTGTCTTGTCTTTAGCCCTAGTCTCTACTCCAAAACATGAAGAGTTGGAGCTTGACAAGAGTCAGCTCATTTAACCTGAACAAACTGTTAGCTAGCTAACTAGCCAGCAGGCTAATCATCTTACTGTTAACATGCTAATGCTAGCTGCTATTAGCTATGTTAGCTAACGTGCTGCTGTCATCATTAGCTGAGCAGATACTGGTCAGCTAGCTAAAAAGGTGACACACAAAATTGGCAAGTGGTTCCCAGGCAAAACCAAAACCAAAACAAAACAAAAAAAAAGGAGAGGGAAAAGTTTGAAGCAAAGCCTACAGCATATTCTGAGGAGCTAAAACTGTAATTAGCTGCATGTTGTATATGCTTCACTAAATTAGCTGTAATCAGATGAGTATAATTGTCAGCTAATGTTTCAGTAGCACGTTAATCAAAGCTAATCTCATTAGTTTACAAAGTGAGAGTCTTTGTCAGTGCCTGATAAAGATGAGATACTGGGCTTCCTGGATGAAACACATCAAAAACAACACCTGGACAGGACACAAGGCTGTTTATGGCCACTCACTGACTTGTGGACATCAAACCTGTGACCCTCTGATTACAGGATGGCTGCTCACACCACTAACACACTCCTTTGTGTTTACCTTCCTTGATGTAGGCGGCGTACACCCCTTTCAGTTTGGGCCTGCAGCTCTCCAGCTCTGAGTCGATTTCATCCTGGTAGCTCTCAATTTCATCTGTCGAAGACAAAAATAGAGCTGTGACTCTGACTCGCTGTTCAGGGGTATCAATTTTCTGAGATTTTTCCAACCATTTCAAGATGAATTTACATTTTGCAATGAAGGGATTCAGCCGATGCCCTTAGTCCTATCCCAGCCACCCAACATTATGTGCAATGAAAACCACTACAAAGGCTGAAAGCTGGATGTAAAAAAAACAGCTCTTATGTCCCTAAAATGATGACGTACGACAGAAAAGTGCAAGATAAAGGCTGCGGTGCTTTCTTGCTTTTTCTGTTCCTGCTGGCCGTTCCCTTGAACCTTCGGTAACCTTTTAAATTACATCTCTCTCAGTTCTATAATTACAGTATGATACATCAAGAACAAAATATAATGCACGGTTAATTAGATGTTCTTGTGCAGAAACTCTGAAGTGAGAAACAGTGACATCAGGAGCTGTTTCTCCTCTCCATTTCCCCCGGTGTTTTTTTGTTTTTTTTTTTTCCAGGTCAAATCGTCTCGTTAGCATTTAGCCAAGGTCGGCCGAATGTGACGGAGCCGCTGGTGAGAACAAGTGTAACCAGACGTCCTCTTTGTCGGCATTATGAATGCACGTCTAACTACTTTTGAAAAGAGGATAGAATTTCGTCCTGCAAATAAAAAAAGGAGTGAAAGCGGTCTGAAAAGCGAGATGCCTTTGATGTGATGGCAAGCCGACAAGGATATCGCATTCATACCTTCAACGTCATCCATCTTTTTCGCCAACTCCATCTGCAGCTGGAGGGGGGAGGGTAAAAAAAAAAAAATGATGAAACCATGAGTGGCTATCTCTGATCCATGCATTTCTATAGAATTAATATAATAGCAGGTTAAATATCAGACAGTAAAGCACCTTGATGCCTGTGGGCGGCTGGCAGCTGCCTTTGCTTTTAGAGTTACTTTTTTTTTTTCAACAAGCATTGTTTGCTTTGATGTAGCTGTGGCGAGGCACAGCTGAAGTACCTTGACACACACACACACACACACACAGACCGGAGTGTCAGATCTTTTTCTTCCTATTACAAGCTGATGGATAAAAGTGATATTAATGCTTCCCCTCACTGTCTGGTGGAAACCTTGTATCCACAACTTTTTTTTTTTTACTTTTCATTCCCCCAGAGCGCCTCGAGAAATCATTTCTACTGAATATTGAACAGAAGCTACTCAATGAAAGGAAGTATAACTTGTATTTATGTGAGAATGAAAGTTTTCACACAACTCTTTCTACTCCTTTCTTCTCAAAATTTTCGATGTCTGCTATTGAAAAATACATATCAATATACTGAAACTCATTAGGATTCACAGCCCTGCCTGACAAGGATCATGGGTAATAAATGCTTTATTTACAACATGTTTTGAGATCAATTTTAGTTAGTTGCAACTTTTAAAACAACAAACAAGTCATTGGATTATGGAATTTGTCACCTAAAGCTAACTGGAGTTTGAACGCAATGCCTCCGAAATACGAAGCAGCGCCGACCCGCAAACCCCCTGCTGTGGGTGTTAATGTACAAAACGATGAACTCTGACACCAAATGTTGATTTTCACTTTTTCTTTTGAAGCTAATTTCCTTCATTAATTATTGGAGGAGCCTAGAGGCTGCACATAGCCATTAATACAAGATAAGATGAAATTTTAATAATCCCCATGGGGAAATTGGGTAATTTCGCAAGCAAATGGCATTTATCACAAACATGAAAAACATGATGGTAAAAGGATGTATTGGAAATGTTTTTTTGTTTTTTTTTCCTTCCAGACATCATCTTGAGACCCCTCAGGTTGATAATCACTGTTTTAGAAGCAGCTGTTAAAAATATGGACTCAACCAGCTTGTTGTTCCTGCTTGGCTCTGCCTCCGTTTGTGTTTCTCTACGTAACGAGACCTCCAGCTGATACCTGATGGAGTTTCTTTTTCCGTAGTCCGGCTTTAAAGGAAGGCGGGTCACACTCCTGTTCCAGATCCTTCTTCATGAACTCCTCAATGGTCAGCTGACTGGTGGGCGTTTCCTCAAACTCGATCAGTCTGATGGAGTCAAACACAGAGACAACACGGACAGAGCAAATAAAATAAATGAAGAGGCAACAGATAAAAAGGGAAATAGGACTTAAATCTGATCAAAGAAAACTCAAATCCTCAATTTTTTATAAGTCCACAGCTTCCTACCATCTTCTAGACCTACAAAACTTCACATCATGTAATTAGAATTAAAGAAAAATTCTATTAGGACTTTTCAGCATAAACTTAGTTTTCATTCTTCATGACTTTCCTGGAATTTCTGGAAAGTCATGGAATTTTGAAAAGTCTATTCCAGACAGGGAAAGTCAGGGGATTTAATAAACTCTTGGAATAAGTCATGAATTATCATGGAATTCTGTAACCCTTAATTAAAAAAAAAATCAGTACCTAGTTATTTGCCAAATATGTTCACTTCCCCCTCACAATAAAACAGAATGATAAACTTTAATAACATCTCTGAACTGTTTTTTAAGTTTTGGTACTTTTATAGAGGTCATGGAAATTAAGTATTTTAGTCATGGAAAGTCATGGAAAAGTCAGGGGATTTTTACATTTGACACGGTGTGGGTACCCTGGTTTTTCTCTCCACTTACCTTTTTCTTAGCGTAGTTTCACACACTTTCACAACGTTGACGACTTCTTTGACGGTCCGGCGAAATTCGTGCATACGAGCGGCGACAAGCAGAGCTGGAAACATTAAACAATAAAAATTATAAAAATTATAAAGACATAAAAATCCACTGTTAGCAACCTTGTTGAAATGTTACTATTTCAGCAAGGTGTAATTTTTTGAGTTTTCAAACATTGTGCAGTGATTGTCAAGTAATTATTTTTTAAAAATTGATAGTGTTTTGGTCCTAAGGCATTACACTATACCCACACAGACATATAAAGTATATTCGGATACATAAATATGCAAAATGAGCACATATACAGTGTGTCAGACAGGAACGCAGACGAGGACGTGAGTCAACACAAATTCTGCATGTATTTTTTAACATTATTTTTAGGCGCTTCTGTTTTACTTGCAGGTACATCATGAAAACCTACAGACAAGACGAGGGGGGTTGTGCCTGTGGAGCCAACAGTCCGCCTCCACACACAAAAACAGTTTTAAAAAGGAGTAACAACAACACTAATATTATGCAATAAGTTGCAGTGCGAGCCTTGAAGGGGAACAGTTATATAACCGTCATTAGAGTTGCCTCGCACTCGAGCCTGTTAAAAGATAGATGCGTGCTACTGCTTCTACATGCACACTTCTAACAGCCTTCAGGACTGAAGTGGTCGGCTTTTAGCTCCGCCGCGGACTTTCTCAAACACTCCTCTGCTCTCTCCGAGAAACCACGCAACTGCAGTGCCGGGGTTTTATCTTATTCAAGTGAGATTTTACATGCTCGTTTGTAAGCTGACAGAGTTTCGTGACCTCGGTGCTCTTGAAACTTGTTCAAAAACTCAAAAACAAATGGGCGCCAGCGAGGAAGAAATAATTTATCCTATGCTAAGAAGAAGTACTTCATGCAAATACACGCTACAGTCTGTCAACAGCGATGTTTGCATCATATTTGGGAACAAACTTTTCCTTCTTCCATCTAAGTGTATCCTTCTCAATGATTTATGATAAGCAATTAATTATTCAGGCAGTGCGGCAGGGGAACAGAGAAAGCCAAAAATTGAAACCATGAGCGTAAACATACACATGGCAGGGGAAGCAGGCGACTCGGTTTCAGGACGTCTGCGGCGGCGATGCGTCGAGGCAGCGTGGATTCAGGTCGACGTCGAGAGCTCGGAGCCTCCTGGAGGATCATCTGTTTCACGAGTTCGCACCGAACCGGTAAACAGCGGACAGGGTGTGAAATCAACACCTGTCACCGAGCCAGATTCTGGTAAATTTAGGCGACTGCTGGTGAGTTCATACGCCCACTGGTCTCTTTGGCAGGAAACCAAAATCAGTGAAATGCCCTGATCGAGTCTGAAAAGCTGGCTGGTAAATCAAAGTGCCAGGTGAATTTAGGCCTGTACCAATGGACAAAAACTGGATCTGGATCACAGCTCATTGTTTCCCCTCAGTCTGAACTGTCCAATATGGAAGAACTTCCTCACTGCAGTTCACTCTTAATCTCAGGGTTCGCACAGCCTCCCGAGAGAAAAATTCAAGCCCTTTTCAAGCACTTTCAAGGTACCTAAACTGTTACTTTAAAAGCAACTGCGAAAAATAAAGTTTTCAGAAATCCTTTATACCCACAGCAATCCATGTATATCATCACTTTGTTTATTTTGTACCAGCTGTTCAGATTAACTTTGATTGCAGTTTTGATCAGGATTATTTAACACTTGCTAATGTATGGAATCATTTCAATTACTTTTTATTTTTCGTGAGTGATTATTGTAGATGAAACACCAGATTAGGTTGAAAATCAAGCGTTTTTCAAGGAGTGTATCTGAATTCAAGCATATTCCTAAGCTTGAAAACTGAACAGTTAAAATGAAGCATGTAAGATGTTTAAACTTAAATATCCAGAATGACGTGACATATAACATGATTAAACTGCACACCAACCCGGCTGGTCTGTTTTATTTTATACAAAAAAAAACGAGGGAGGAAAGGATCTAATGTTGGTGAGTCATGATTAGGCTGATCGGAGGAGGGTATTTTTTGTATAAAATCTTGCCTGGTGCAGCTTTAAAAATGTATGCTTGCCCTTTTTAAATACCACAGCTTCACAATGCTGCCGTTACACAGATTCATACTTGGCAGCTGCCCAGTATAACTGAATAGGCAGAGCATGGCATTATGGGTTTGACTTCCGCTGGGTTCGTCAGTGCTAAAAATGCACATTGTCCTGATACTTGTTTGGAATAAAAGCGCCTTGAGAACTATCTAATGGTGGGAAACTTGACAGTAGATGTTTTAGGAACCAGAGAATGTGAACCACATTCCTGACCCTGATTTTTACCAGGCAGTCTGGGTTTTGGAGCGTGCTCCTCGAACCTTCAGGCTCCTGCCAAACCCGTCTCATCCACAGCAAAGAGATATTTTTATGTACCGCCGCCTCGTCTCACGGTTACCTGCTCCACAGAGTCCCGATGGCCTCCGTCCCGTGTGCATCCAGTCCCTCTTCATCCTCTGGACGAGCCTCAGCGCCGTCATGGAAACCTCGTGGGTCTTCTCGCCAAACTCCAGCAGCTGGGCGAAGCGGGGGATGTACAGGCAGGGGTCTGGTGGTGAGAGGGAAAGTTTTTTTTTTTTTTTTAAACTTGACTGAAAGGAAAACTTCTATTTACACCGTGCTCACATAACTCATGTTTAGTGCAATTAATTCAAACTACGACTCCTTCAGTTCACTTGACCAGACGAGAACGATGCCATTCAAACTCAAGTAAGAGCACCAAGATGCCTGAAAATGTGAGTCCATGTCCTCTTCCAAAAGAACTGCGTTGTGGTTCGTTAGCGCTGAGAACATAATCCAAACCAACTACAGGAAACGACCCCGAAACACAAGCGTTTATGGGTTCAAAGAGACAGATGTTGACATCTGATAGCCAGAAGTTCCTCATGCCTGGAAAGCCTAGCATAACAAAATGAACCGAGGGCGAACCACAGCCTGGACCGACGCTCATATTCAGCTTTTTTTCTTCATGTGCTCTTAATGAGGATGAACACCAGAGGAGGGACACTGCAGACGAGTCCATCACGCTTAGCTGAAGTTGTAGGGAAAGTAATCGGATTTGTTTCGATTCCCTCAACCTCCGTCCAATAAACAAGCTACTTGTGAATCCGGGTGACTTTTGTTTACAAGCCTTGATTCACTTGAAATTGGGCAGCATGAATCTAAAGGGTCCAACTAAAAAGGTGCAGCACAAACTTTTCCACCAAAGAAAATGAACTTGGTTTCACCCTTAACCAACATCCTGGGTCAAATTCATACAGATCGGAGAGATACCCAGTACAACCAGTCTACTACTGGTGGCTGCAAATTACTGGAGAAGCTGTGATTCTGTATTTTGCTCAGTGGCAGCTACTGAGACCAAAGAGGCTGTTTCTGATTTACTTTTCCTGTCCAGATTTTCTCAGCTGGTGAAAGGATCTGAATGGGCAACTTTCCAGCCAAAAACCCACTTCTCTAACCTTTATGCTGCTCAAACCCCTCTAAGACATTTTTGTCAAAATCTGGTGGGACCGGGTCATTAAAACTGTCCAATAAACAAGTTTGTGAGCCAATGTGACTTTTGTTTACAAGCTGGGATTAACTTGAAACTGGGCAGTGTGAACCTAAAGGACCCAAATATGAAAATACTTTGCAGCGGACCACCACCTCGGTCCAAGTTCATAGTTAAACTCAATCAGACTTGGGAGCTTCCCAGCATTAATTACCGGGGAACTATTTTGCTCAGTGGCATTTTGATGGCAGCGGCCCGGGCAGAGGAGACTGTTTCTCATTTATTTTCCCTGTCCAGATTTTCTCAGCTGGTGAGAGGATAAAAACAGGCAGGCTTCCAGTCAGAAGCCCACTTCTCTGACCTTTTTGCCTCTCAAATGTCTCTGAGAAGTTCCTACACCATAGAATATTAAAAACTTCATGGAAAAACACTTTAATTCTGATGAATAGAAAAAAAACATATCAGGGCCACCTGCTTTAGCCATGAAATTGACTGGCAGTCAGCCAGTTACCTTCAGTCTTTTCCCGTCTAAAAACAGATTTAACAGCGAAGACATTTAATTTACTGGAGGAATTAAGGATCCTTTTTAAATCGTAGCCAGAAGACAAAGAGTTGAGTTTCGTGGCCCGGCTGTGACAAAGGAGTCAAGTATCTTTGGAGTTAGTCACTTCATTTAAAGAGCAGTCCACTGGAAAGCTGGTAGAGCCAGCCAGTAACAAGATACAGGCAGATTCCCTCCACACACACACACACACACACACACACACACACACACACACACACACACCATGTAATGATATGTCTGCAGAGCAAGCCATCACTGCTCAGTTTTACTGTACTCTCTGTAAAAGCCACGCAAGACGAGATCCCTGCAGAAAAAGATCCAGAAAAAGGACAAATCCACCTCTGGATGCTCACACTGCTACATGTGACCATAATAAATGCAAACCTGGATTGTTTATTTTATTGGTGAACCCACTTTCCCTAAACCTGCCTTGTCTACTTCAATTTGCAAATTCTTTCTACATTTCCCAGAATGCACCAAACACGTAAACTTGCTTCAATCAAAGGTGGAAGGAGTGTATTTATAGTTTCAGCGCATTAAATTGTGGGTGATGTGTTTCTACATTTACTCTAAACACAACCTGTCCTGTGGCTGCAAAGCATTCTGGTCTATCGAGGCTGCTGCAAAGCATTCTGGTCTATCGAGGCTGCCATCAGTGGAGAAATGTCTCCCTGTCCTCCACGATGGATTTCTCCCTGCATGACTGTTGAACATCGGTGCAAAATGGCGGCTCTAGAAAGAAGCCCTCGCTGTTTGATTGTGAGGGACTGACACCAAAACCTGACGTTTTAGATCTCTGAAAACATTTTCTGATATCAAACTCCATTGGAGATGCTGGGAATATTTGGCATCTGACATAACATCCTGTCATCTGTGTTTTTCCAGATATTCATAGGAATATGAAAAATACACCAAACAACAAAATCTGCCCACAAATGGAAACATCCCACATATGTTTTTCTAATGGTGTTTTAGGGTGGATAGTTTCCTTAATATCAGTGCATTGTTTAGTATAAAGATGAGACTCACTCATCTCAATAAAAGTAGCTGTCACTTCGCTCTGGCTAATGAAGTGTCTTGCTTTGTGAAGTGCTATGTGGGAAACCTGTTTGTTAAGCTCTTCATAAATAAATTTGATTTATCACTGATCTCTCTGGTGTTTTCTGAGTTTGCAGCTGTCACTTTTTCAGACGGCGCTGCAGCGTCTGATGTGCCTGTCACTCGTTTGTTTCCTTGTTTGTATTTACGTGCTTTCTTGCCTCGTAAAGCACATTGTGATGAACTCGTTTCACTTGAAGCGCTTTGAGAAAGTCTGACTTCAGATGGGCTGCGGACCAAGTCCGTTACATAACCCTGACTAACTAGATGTTAGCCTTGAAGAACAAGCCGTTTTAAATGTCATGATGGGGTCATGATAGGCATTCAAGTTTGCTGAATCACATCAGATCCCTAATGATTTTATTTCAACAGACACAGCCAGTTTAAAAACACTTTTTTAAAATGTATTTTATGTATGTCTGAGTCTTATGATACCCAGGGATTAATTAAGTATCTGTCTGTGTAAGATAAAATTAAACTTTAATGTAGCCTGTGGGGAAACTGGGTCAATGCAGCTGCAACAAAAAGATGCAGACTAGACTTTCTATCTATCTATCAAATATGTCAGATTTGGAACATGTGACAATTATTTGTATCAATGTGAATGTTGTGAATATATAATTTGCGATAGTTATTTGTTTTCCACATCAGGAGTTTAACAGGGTTAAGCAGGAATAATGGAATTAATTTCATTATGCATTCTGTTATTGCTGTTGTGAAAATCGCAATAAAGCTGTAACAGTTTTGCAGTGACACAGGAGATTAAGATGCTTCACAATAACCAGGTAAACTTGGTGAACACACGTTTTTGGATTCGTCTGATCAAAGCTCCAGGATGACTGTTGCTGTCAGTTTGTGTTTACCTGCTTTTTTAGGCTGACCTGAGTCTTTAAAACATAAATTAACAGTGGCCTTCACTTCACAGTGAGCAATACTGAATAGATTTAATATAAGCAGCATGGGGTCTTTGAATTTCAAAATGCGTAAATAAATTGATTTTGTTTACAGTGGTGGCTGCTTTGCCTTTTAATGAAAAAGAACCGGAGGGTCACAGTGAAACAACATTTTATTTATCACTGTCACTGACTGCAGTTTGTCCATTTTGAGGTTGACATAAACATATAAAACATACACAAGCTTGCATAATACTAACATCAAACTGATGTCAACTGCAGTATACAAAGACAAGGCCTTTAATTTGAAATGGTATTGATTTCAGTTTAGTGGTTCTTTATGCTTCATAAGGTTCTTATGGCTCATAATGATCACACTACACAGGCTCACAGCTTCCAAGCTTTATTCAGATCTAGATAGATAGATAATATTTTGTCTACATTTACTAGTATCAAACTTATGTAAATTATGCAAAAAAGGGTTTTTGAAGGGTAGGGGCCTGTATGCATTGATTTCTGGTTATATTTAGAGTTGTTTTGCTTTGTAATAATCACAGACTGGAGGGTCATGGTTCACCCATCTTTTAATTTAGATGCAGAATATGATTTACCCATCTTTGAAGGCTGGTATAAATCCTTATGACATAAACAGCACAAATCATATTAAGTAGTATAACACTGGTGTAACTTGGGTGCAGATGAGGTCGTTGGAGAGGGAAACATGAATTTATGAATTTTCTTTTTTTATATTTGGGGGTTGTTTTACTGGAGGGTCACAATATGCCGGCCTCTCTATTTACCACATCTAATCAGCGGGACAGTATGGATGGGAACAGAACAGCGTGGCTGCTGACGCACTCTGCGGAGCTGTTGGAGGAGGGGCCTCTCCCCTCCTGACGTCACCGCCGTGCGCAGCCCTGATTCGTCCGCAGCGAGCCTGGGCGTCCGAGGAGATTACAGCGAAAATAGAAAAAAAACACAGCAGACCTTAAAAACTCCAACAAATGACTATTTACCTCGGATGCAAACGGAAGATCGTCCGGCTTCGTCTCGGGCGATAGTCGCTTTGGAGAAACAACAAAAATATCTGTCGGGATTAACAGATTTGGGGGAGGAAGGAAGGGATTTATATGCCAGCTGCGACTATCCGGATTACCATTCGCTGAGAAAGGGAAAACAAGCGACGCTTCGTGGACATTTTCTCCGTCCGGAGAGGAAGAGATGACCGCCAGGAAGGAGAAAAAGTATCTGTGATTGAAGTTGGGAGGGGAGAATCGGGGCTCCGCCGGACGGATATTTTTGATGTGGCCGTTAAAATTGATTCTGCATTAGCAAACTTCACGATCGATACCCGTTTTAACAGCAGCGTCAAATTCATACGAGCCGAGGTTGAATCCGCCGCTGAGTAAACCGACACGGAGCCCGTTTGATTCGGTTTACCGGGACGAGAAAGAAGAGGAACACCGCTTGTTTTTGTCTTTTTTGTGCCGATGCCAACGGCCGACTGCAGGTTGCTCCATCATGGCCGGATCATGAGGTGTCTGACTTATCTGCTCCTACTTCCAGAAACGCTGAAAAAGTCCAGAAAGGTCGGCAAGCACCCGGGCAGGCTGCCGGTATGTTATGAGATCCTGAGCCTGTCCCTGACGAGCAAGAAGAAGCAGCAGCAACAGCAGGAGAAGAAGAAGAAGAAGATGGCTGCGGAGTTGTACCCCGCCGCCAACACCAACACCAACCTGGCCAACGGCACTACGGTAGCCGGGGCCGAGAAGGCGAAGGAGGCGCCGGTCAGCCAGTCCGGCAGCACCGCGACCACCCCGACCACCCAGCAAAACATCACCAACAACAACGTGGAGCCACCCAGCTGGCAGTGCAGCCACCCAACACTGAGAGAGAGGTAACTCAACTATTACAGATCACCATCTGCTCTGATTTTGAGGTGATGCTTTTTTTTTTTTCTGTATATATGATTCATGCAAGTTCCCATGGGAGCAAAGCAGAGGCAGCAGAGACGATAAAAATACAATAAAGTGCATCAAGGATCATTATTCATACACAAAAAGTCTGCAGGAATATGATAGTGATGAAAAAGTGCAATGAGGTCAGCGCAAACTCACTATCTCACAGCAGCAAGTCCCTTTAAGAGTATTTTAGTGCTTATTCTCCAGGGAAAACTCACCACCACTATTAGTCCTAATTGGTGGCTGCAATCCACCCTGCTTTATCAGCCTGTGTTGATACAGCAGGGTGGATTGCATTGGCGAAGTAGATTATATTTGCAATTTACAGATTGCATAATGATAAATTGCAGGACTGATCGTGATATTTTCGGTCCAAGTCAAATATTAGTGTCGCCAGGCGAGATTCAAAGAGAGTGGGAGGATTTTTTTTTTTGGGACATTATGTAATACCTTAATGTTTATGCATAAAACCTTGTCGCTTTTAGGAATGCCTTGATGTTTAACAATGAGCTGATGGCTGATGTCCACTTCATTGTCGGCCCACTGGGGGAATCTCAGAGAGTTCCTGCGCACAAGGTAAAAGCGTTTTCCTGTTGAAAATATTCTTGATTTTTCAGAGTTGACGACAAACACGCACTCACCCGCAAAAGACAATAGAGAAGTTGAATGCATCTGTGCAGAGTTATATTTAGGCTGTATTGTCTGTTATGTGTCATGCCAAGTCCCTTTTGCCCTGTCTGCACTGTCCTGATTTCCTGTGTTACTGGGGAAGTTGTCTGTGTCTCTGCAGCAATGCCACCCAAAAAAAATCTCCTTTTTCTTTATTGTACTTAGCGAATAAGAATGATCCTGCTTGCACGTGTCACTGAATGCATCTCCCTTCCTCCCTCCAGTACGTGCTGGCCGTGGGAAGCTCCGTCTTCTGTGCCATGTTTTATGGCGATCTGGCCGAGGAGGAGTCTGAGATCCATATCCCAGATGTGGAACCTGCTGCTTTTCTAATTCTGCTGAAGTAAGCCACTCACCATCACTCACATAACCAGCCAGAAGGAGAGATGACAAGCACAGTCAGTGTCACTTCAAAGCATATTATTACTCATCCAAAGCTAAGCAGAGTCGAATGCCAAAATGCTGGGAGCGCCAGAGAGCCGTGGCAGCAGCACAGTGCTCTGTAATTGCTGGTTTTCTCAGCGCCCTTTGTTCAACTAGAAACGTTTTTTTTCTCTCCTCATCCAAAGCCTGACAATTTTCTTAGAGGGGGAATATATGCAGACTACAGGATATAAATAGCCTGCCTTTGTTGCTCATTCAATAGCATTGCCCAAGCCAGCACCATGGGCTGTTGCTTGTTGTGGCTTTGGAGAATAGGGTGGGATGTGTCAAGTCATCACACAATCCTCTTTGGAAAGAGAGAAGAACCTATCATAATTTCCATTTTACATGTTATTGTTGGTTTGCCTTCTAGTGATACAGTAGGAATAATACAAGAGACAGGGAGAGATGAACAGCTCCCGAGCGCTTCTCAAGGATCTGGAGTCACTTAACAAGATAGAATCTTACAGCTCTCCTGATGTCCTTGTGCTGTTTGTCAGCACACGCTGTAATACTCAACGGGTTGTTGATGTGTCACTCTGCTAATGCCATGGAATAAAAGTCCTGTACGTCTTTTTTACTAAGTGAACAGCATGATTAAGATGCTCGTCTCCTCCTGGCAGGTACATGTACAGTGATGAGATCGACTTAGAGGCGGACACGGTGCTGGCTACCCTGTATGCTGCCAAGAAGTACATCGTCCCTGCGCTGGCCAAGGCCTGCGTCAACTTCCTGGAGACGAGCCTGGAGGCCAAGAACGCCTGCGTGCTGCTCTCCCAGAGCCGCCTGTTCGAGGAGCCCGAGCTGACGCAGCGCTGCTGGGAGGTGATCGACGCCCAGGCCGAGCTCGCCCTCGGCTCCGAGGGTTTCTGCGAGATCGACCTGCAGACGCTGGAGATCATCCTGCGGAGGGAGACGCTCAACACCAAGGAGGTGGTGGTGTTTGATGCGGTTATGAGCTGGGCTACGGCCGAGTGCAAGAGGCAGGGCATGGGGCCGACCACCCGCAACAAGAGAGACGTCCTGGGCAAGGCGCTGTACCTGGTGCGCATCCCCACCATGAGCCTGGAGGAGTTCGCGGACGGGGCGGCGCAGTCCGACATCCTGACACTGGAGGAGACGCACAACGTCTTCCTGTGGTACACGGCGGCCACCAAGCCCAAGCTGGACTTCCCGCTGACGGCCAGGAAGGGCCTGGCGCCACAGAGGTGCCACCGCTTCCAGTCCTCGGCCTATCGGAGCAACCAGTGGCGCTACCGCGGCCGCTGCGACAGCATCCAGTTCGCGGTGGACAAGAGGATCTTTATCGCCGGTCTGGGGCTGTACGGGTCGAGCGGCGGCAAGGCCGAGTACAGCGTCAAAATTGAACTGAAGAGACAGGGGGTGACGCTGGCGCAGAACCTGACAAAGTTTGTGTCGGACGGGTCGAGCAGTACGTTTCCGGTGTGGTTCGAGCACCCGGTGCAGGTGGAGCAGGACGCCTTCTACACGGTCAGCGCCGTGCTGGACGGGAACGAGCTGAGCTATTTTGGTCAGGAGGGCATGACGGAGGTGCAGTGTGGGAAAGTGACATTTCAGTTCCAGTGCTCGTCAGACAGCACCAATGGGACTGGAGTGCAGGGCGGACAGATCCCCGAGCTCGTGTTCTACGCATAAGCTGCACTACACTGGTCTGGACCGCTGGGGGAAGATCCGGTTCATCCCTGCCTCCCAGCCTTCAAAGTTATGTAGCATTAAAAGACACTAGAGTAACGTCACACTAAATGGCCTGGTTAATTCTCTGAGAGACTATTTTTAAAAAGTGAAGGAACCATTGTTTTATCTTATTTAATTTAATGTTATTTTTAATTTAATTATTGGGTTACACTTAACGTTATTTGCTCTGATGCCTGTGTTAAGGGCTGTGGCTGCTGTAGAAACAACATTAGTACAGCGCTTTGTGGTTATGTAATCAAGCTGAGCTCCACAACTGGAACAAGTAGGGACTGCTTCAAATTGTGTAATTGCAATTCTATACAATGTTGTCACTCTAGTCTTGGCAGCAATATTACAACAGGAGCAACCCTTTATGTATAGTGCTATGGTTAACAATGCAGAAAGCAGTACGTTGTAAAAAAAAACACAGTTGTTTTGCACTTCAGAGGACGGCTCAGCTACGTTGTCTTTTGTAAAATACGAATTAACTGTTAACAGCTTGATGCTGTTAAAGCCCAGATCTGTTCTGTACAAGAATGCTTATAAACCTGATGAAAAAAAACATAAAAGTTATAATGTGACTGAAGCCACAGATGTCACTTGTTCATCATTATGGTGCCTGAGCTGGTGTGAGCTGAGGGGACGGGGCGATGTGAGGGGCAGCAGCGCCCTCTGGCTATAACAGAGGGAACTACATCTCAATTTCACAAAAACACACGAGCAGTGCTGCTTCAATGCAGGTGAAGCTGAAAGAGGATGCACGTTAGAAGACTTGATTTAACTCTAATTAAACCAGTCAGACCTGCACAAAATTCAAGATTGAAGTGAAAATAATTGGGAAGATTGTGGATCCAAAATCAGAGTTCAACACTGCAGGGTTTTGGGGTTTGATTCCCACCGAAACACATTACTGATGCACTTCTTCCCTACTTAAAAGCATCTTTCAAATTGCACGCAACAACTTGGCTGATTATAAGGATCTTAAGGGTTTAGTTAAGGGAATGTTATATTTTGAAACTGAAGTGAGTGGGGTGGAGGTGAGGTCGGTACCTATAGCCGGGGCGTTGATGCACAGCTCTCTGGCCAGGACGAGGAACGTTTTTCCCAGGACGTAGACGTTCACCTGCAGAGGAGGATAAAAGTTACAAACGGGTAAAAGCAGCGATGAAAAATTAAAGAGCAAAAGATGTGGCTGCTGTTGGAGGGGAAACCATTTGTGTCCAGTTTTGCCTCAATTTTCAGATGTGCTTTGGGGATGCTTACATGAAAAAAAAAAAGTGGTGAAAACCTTTAGAGATAATGTGGTTTTCCTCTAACTTCAGGGACGGGGTCAAGGACAATGTGTGTGTGTGTGTGTGTGTGTGTGTGTGTTTGAGACAAGGTGAGAAGAATAGGACCCGAAATGGGGCCGTTGCATCACCATCGGGTTAAATGCTCCCCGTTACGTAATCGACCTGCAGGGTTGCAGAAAATCTCACTTCAATATGTGTGATTAAAAGCTAAGCTCTGGCGCTATTTGCAGAGATGGGATTTTTTTTCCCAGGTCTTCTAGAGTGTCTTCAATTCACAGCTCCCATTAATTTGTAATCGCACTTTTTATCACCTCTGCACACACACACACACACACACCTGCACCTGAGCGAAGGGTCTGACCAACACATCAGAGCACTAACACATTCAGATGGTTCGGCCTTTTCACGGTGACTCTTTGAGGCGACCCGATCACCTTCCTGTCCCTGAGAGAAGGGCGTGATCGATTCATCAGCGTACCGTTATCATCACCATCCAGTCCTGGCCTTTCTCAAATACCTGCGTCGGCAATTGTTTCACCAATAACGTCAGCACGCCAAGTGACATTTCGGCACAATGACGTACGGTTTGTTTTGACGGCTGACTGACCTTTGAGAAGAAAGAAAAGTTTCAGTCAAAAATGAATTATCTTCCAGCTGAGGAAAGTTGACGACTCCTCGAACTAACAAAAGATTGCTGGCACAGAAGTACAACTCTTTATTGTTTATTATGGCAGTTAAGACTGAAGCTAATGGTTATTTTCACAGTCGATTAATCTTTCAATTAGTTTTGCAATTAACTGATGACTCACTTTGTCTATACGGCGTCCAAAATAAAGCCAAAGTCTGATGGGAAGTGACCAGAGAGCAAAGTGATGCCTTCAAATTGCTTCCTTAGTCTGACCAGCAGGCAATAAAATAATAATTTTATAATATGAACAGAGAAAAAGAAGACGACTAACTACTTTTCTCTTGAAAAACGAATCATTTCCGCACTTTCTGGAATCATAATTCATTTTAAGATCTTTGGTAACATCAAAGCTCCATTTCAGGTTATGTAACGGCTTGTATTCTCTTCATTTTGAGTAGTAAACATCACGTATTGTTTTCATAAATTGAACAGGAACTGGCGCGGATTGAAAGCCTTCAATTTGACGCGGGATTCCCACAGTGTCGCCGTGTCTCTGACAATTCTGGTTAAGAAATCTGGATCGGATGTGATGGTCCTTTGTGCTGTTGAACCGAGCCGAGCAGCGATGCTGAAACCTGGCCTGGGTGTTGAAAGGAGAAGTGGGTGGCGGATGAGGGCGAGCGTGTCATTGAGGTTATCAAGTGGGAACCTCCCACCACAGATGTTTCATTGTCTTTCACCCCAAAAACACCTCCAGAAGGCTCAGCCGTAAATTCTGGCCTCCCCGGTCCACCCACACCAGCATAAAAGCATCAAATCGTGAATCATGTTGAGGAACAATAACACCAGGGCAAATCCTTCATGCACATCGATCATTTTCTTGGCCAGTTTATTATTTTCAGAGTTCAGGTTTGGCGGCGTCCCGTCAAGAGGCGGGGCGGCCGGCAGGCGGAGGGGAGTGAAAGCTGCAGGATCAGGTCGTGATCCCGGGTCAGCGCTCCCTCATTCCTCCACACCGACTCTCCGGGACCTCAGAGGGGGTTTTTTGAGATCCCAGACCAGACAGACGGACTCTCGCTCTCAGCCCCCTCTGGAGTCAGGAGGGCCGCAGCCGCTCCCCTGCTATTCTGGGAGCCGGAGTCCGGCTTAGGAATTCAGAAAGGCAGAAAGTCGGTGGTGGAAAACGGGACCGGACTTCAAATTAGGACTGGATGGTTACGGCTAAACTGAGGATTACCATTTTTAAATCATGATTATTAGCCTCAAGGAGCTGAGGAACGAAAATAAACATTTGCAATCTTCAATTACAGCCCACACTGCAAAAAAATCTATCCTGAGTCATTAGTCTCCTCTTCAGTGTTCAAATCTTATTTTTCTTCCAACAAGGCCAATAATCTGCCAGTGGGATGAGATAATCCCACTTGTTTTCAATGCTGATTAACTTGTTTCCAGAATTTTCTTGAATTAAGTGTCATTTTCTTGATCTTAGTGGGCTGATCTGCCTTATTCTGCCTTGTTTCAACACATTTATACTTGTTCTTGGAAAGAAACTGCACTGGAGACAAGTGGAAACTTTTTTACGTTGAATATGAGACTAAATTACTTGTTAAGATGAAGATTTTTTTTGCATCTTGAAGGAAATGAAACGTTTCAATATTGCCAAATGATTGACTGTGGAAAATAAAAGTCAGATACAATGATCCGTGGTTAATTCTGTGGAACAAAATTATTTTCCTGCCTGCCAACATTTCGGTCTGTGGGAAATTAAACTTCTCAGTACTGCGAATATTCCACAATTATTAACTGTGGAAATTAAAACTGCACCCATATCTATTAAACCCACAGTATAGCCTGTCTAAACGTGGCCAACTTGCTGTTTACAGATCATGAAACTGACATCACTGTTCTCTTGTCGGACAGTTTGAACCAGGAGACTCGCAGTGAGCCGGAGTCTTTTGATTAATTACTGCTTTAACCTGCCAGCAGCAGAGGTGTCAGGTGAGATCATGAACCGGAGGAGCCGATAAGCCCTGCAGTGCTAAGTGGGTCTGTCCAGGTCCAGGGGTCAACTCAAAACAATCCACGATCAAAACACAGCGCGGTTATTCGACACAGCGAGGCCGAGTCTCAACAGGTGGACGCAGTGACTGGGGATCCGAGAGACGGAGCGTTCAATTTGAGGATTCCTCGATGGTCACAATATCTGAACAGGACAGACTCTTCCCCCAAAGCCAAATATCAGAGAACTGAGACTCCAACTGGTGATGTCATCGGGTACGTAAGTCTGGAACTAATTGATGAAGAATAAAAATGAAATATGGTAAAAGAAGCTGACCTGCAGTGCCAGATGATCAATAATAAGGTTCAGCTGACCTGCTAATGCTGGTATGTTTGGTTGGAAGATGATGATAGACGATACCTGCCAAGATCTTGTAATTTGACAGTTTTCATGCCAAAAGATTACTGCTCCTAGATTTTTATTCTTGTCAAGTTGAAAAACAGAATTTAGACCGTCACTAAGTCCCTGTTCAGACCTGCACCATGATCCGATCACAAGTGGACCGTGGTGAATACAGGTCTGAACGTGCGCAAAACATTATGAAGATGCAGTGAGACACGAACACTGAAGCCACAGTAAGAGGCGGCCTTGGATCCCATGAGTCCACATCGGATTTGTAGTGTGAAAACAGGACCGACTAGTCAACTGGATCAACTCTGTAGGAGGACGTACACATTCAGTTCCATGACAAGGAGAAACAAGAAACCAGATGAAGAAGAAGACGAAGAAGAAGAATCTGAAGAAGAAAATCCAAAGAAGAATCCAAAGAATCCCTGAAACAGCCGTACTGTTTCGATTTTGAACACGGACGAAGTAGAGTTGTTTGAGTCTTTATTGATCCCCCAAAGGAGAAATTCAGGGCGTATTCAAGTAACGTACTTAAATATTTGCATATAGAGCAGGAAATCCGATCACAAGCAGTCATTCGAGACACATCTGAGACAAATTAATTCCAGGTGTGAACTACAGTCCATCTCTGACACAATCTGGATTTATCTGGATACAAAACACCAGGTCTGAACAAGGCCTGGAACCCTCCTCTGAAAACCAGATCAATGAAATTATTTTCAGTGGTTTAGCAGCTCTGAGGGTGGAGAAACTTTATGATATGAATGAAATGTCCCGGAAACATTTTGACCGACTCAATCAAAACAATCTGTAAAACCTCCATCACATCAGAGGCAGGCAGCGCGGACAGGCCAAGATCTGATGTTTAATAAAGAGGCCAACTGTGATCAATACTCCTCTTTAGTA
Organism: Holocentrus rufus; assembly: GCA_900302615.1. Classification (NCBI taxonomy): domain Eukaryota; kingdom Metazoa; phylum Chordata; class Actinopteri; order Holocentriformes; family Holocentridae; genus Holocentrus; species Holocentrus rufus. The sequence continues at coordinate 28,107 of OMLF01011479.1, forward strand.
ATTTTATGACCCTCACTCATCCAAATCATGTA
>OMLF01011481.1:0-16590 GCA_900302615.1 Holocentrus rufus
GTCACTGACCGTGTGCAGCTGAGTGCTTTGCGTTAGGCATGCACACACGACTCTCAGACACACCGGCTCCAATCTCCTCCGTATCCCCATACCTCCATCCTCTCCTGTTTACTTCTACCACTCTCCCTTTTTCTGCCTTTTCAGTTTTTATGTGCCATTTAGAGCTGAACGGTTGGCAATCCTCCCCCCTCATTTGGAAAAGACTTTAAAAAATACTTTATCAACTGAGCATCTGTACAATACTTTTAAAAAGTGCAATCTTTATTTTCAACAGCTGTAGTTTGACGTGTGTTGTCTGTCTCGTTCAATATACTGTCACTTCCTCCGCTGCATTAGCTAGAAAGTCATTCCAGCGCTCACGATGGGCACAGGTTATGATTTTATAACCGACAAAAGCCCCCTGAGACTTTGGTGTTCAGGGTTGGCAGATGTCAATGAAACAGCCTCTCTAAGAGCATGTCGTAATACATGCTGTCATTCTGTTCTCACAGTTTGGACCCATAAATCATTTAAATGTACTTCTTTCACAAAAGACGAGTTTCGTTGGGATGGTCAGTAATATGTAGCACAATGTTGGAAGGAGATTTTCTGTCCAGCACTAGGTAAATTCTTCTTTTTTGATGTATTCATACAGTTTTACTTAATTACAGTTGCAGTGGTAGTCTCAAAGCCCTTCACAATGTCCACAATATGAAACAGCTGCATGATATATTGTTTCAGTGTTGACATCGCAATGTGCGACACGTGATGGCAAATAAACTCAAACATGCACCCAAATATCCATGATAAATATATATGATGAAATATTTTAGTGGAAATGTTTCTATACACGTTATATCATCAGAAAAAAAGAATATCATCTTTGTGGCTGTCTTAACCATTGTATGAAATGTGTTAAGACATAACAAAGGCAAGCAGCTAGGCTAAAAACAAGGCTTACTTACTCTGTTGCAGGCCACATTTTTTTCTTTGTTGTGGCTCAAAAATGACATCCAGAGAAAAGTTTGGTCTCATCTTGAAGAGAACACTCTGCAGATTAACTCCATAGCAGATTTGTTATGATGCACTGAAGTTGGACATGATACAAGATGAATAAATCCCTGTTTTTGTTCGCTTTGTTGTCATCTTGACTGGACGGGCAGGAGCTGCGATGGTAACTGAGTGACATTCAAGTGAAATGTTTTGACCAATCAGTAAAGCCTCAACTTTTACATTAACTATTAAAAGTAACCTTTTTAACTTTTAACCAGCAATGGGACAAGGTGCTGCAGATAACAGCAATACACACACTCAAAGGCCGCCTCACGTTACTGTTTTGCATGTTTACAGACTATGAGTAGACAACAACCTGCAATGTTCAGCCCCCCTGGAGCTTTGCTGCAGTGATGCAGGGATCCACTTCTGTGTAGTGTGCACAGAATTGTAATAAAACACAGTAGAGGCATGCAGGAACTTGCATTCTTTCACCAAGAGTGAGAGAGTTTTCATTTTTTTGACTGTATGTGCTTTTTCTTCAGTAGTAACTCGAAAATTTTAAGTTTTTTTCCCCTCATCTTCAAACACTATTTCATTATTTTCAGACTTCTTTTGGAGCGTGAACACAAATGCAAAATTGTGTCACATTACATTCTCCCTGACTGGGCAGCAGGTGAAGTATCGCCTGGCATGACAGAGTTTCTCCTAGATGGATCCCTGAATGTGCTTCCTCCTCTTCCTCCTCTTTTCACCATCGCCCTCCCTCTCCCTCTGTATCCCTTTGCAGTGTCACCATCCATCCACCTCCAACACAGGAGAGTCAACATCGCCATTCTGCTCTAATAATTTAGCAACCAGTGTTTGCACCTGTGCCTAATCATTGTAGCCAAATGGTAATTTCACTTTCGCATTATAAATGGCAGCGCTTTCCAAATGAACACAAGAGATTTTAGCAATGAAGATTGTGCCAAACACAAAACTGTGTAGAGTGCTTTGCTAATGCTAGAATTGCAATCCAAATGAAAAGCAGAAAATGTGTTTCGTGACTTATTTTTGCAGAAATGGTTTAAGGTTTTGGTGCATGAGTGTCAGGTTTTGGTCATTTATGTATGAAATTCCAGGGTAAGTGTGTAAACCATTAAGAAAAACTGTAATAATTTTTTGTCATAGATCAATAGTGCATCAGATGATAGTAAAAATTAGCTTGAAATAAGTTTTTCAAAGGAAGACCGTGACATCCTCGCCATCCTTTCCGTGTGTGTCGGCATGATTTTGCAGACAGCAGGCGTGCTGAGTTGGTGTTTGACTTTTCACCGATCTTGAGGAGGTGCGGGAGCCGGGTGTAGAATCTCAGCAGCGAGTGATGACGTCAGCAACAGACTCTGAGGGGCAACTGTACCCAGCATGCTTTGCTAGTAGCGCTTCTGCAGTGCTCATGAATATTGAAAGGCAATGAAGAAAGAGAGGGAGGAGGTGAATAGAGAGAAAGAGAGAGAGAGAGAGAGAGAGAGAGAGAGAGAGAGAGATGGGGAAATGGAGAGGAGGGAAGGAGAGAGGGTGTGTGAGAGAGATAAAGAGAGAGAGAAATGTGATGTGACGCCCTGCACATGAGGGTGCATAATGTGTGTGTGTGTGTGTGTGTGTGTGTGAATGCATAAGTTCAGGTATGGTTCACCTTGCATCACGTCTTTACTTTACTTTACTTTACTTCCCATCTTCCTTTTTACTTCCCATCTTCCTTTTGTCTGCATTCTTTGCTGTTCAAAAAAGTCGAAATGGCCAAAATGGGGGAAAATGGAGATAAAGCTGTCATGAAATTCTGCGTTTAAAGGTGTGTATGTTGATGATCTAAAGGTTTATTCTGCAGAATCACTAGATCATGAAGAGTGTAGACTGAGAAAGTTAATGTTTAGGAAGATTAAGTGATGAAAATCGTGACAAACAATTTGCATTTTGGATTGCTTCACAGTTTAACATATAGGTAGATACTTCCAACATCAGCACTCGTACTGATGCTTAAATTTCCATAATGATCATTCTAACATGATAAATTTGACTGTGCTTATGTTTGTTGAATAAGAGCACAGTTCTTGTCATCATTATGATTCAGAAGAAAATGTGAAAAAAATCCAGAATTTTGAAACTTATCAGCACTTTTCAGTACTTGTGAAATCAGAATGAAAAAGGCAGATGGCTCTTGACAAGGGAGAGTGGTGAAATAAAAATGGGGATGACTGGTGTACTCATGCATAATATGTGTGTGGGGTGTGTTTGCCCTTGGTATGTGTGCATGTGTTGCTGTGCATTTTTGGTTTATGTGTGCACGTATTTAGTTGCCTTTACAACTGTATGAACCATAATTCCCAGTATATCCAAACTCAAAGTCTGTATACTGCATAGCAAGTGCATAAATGTGTGTGCGTGTGTGTGTGTGTGCGTGTCTGCACATGCATGTGTGTACGCAGTTAGATAGATAGAAATAAAGAAAAGTGTGCTTTGATTATAATGGATTGCAGAAGCAGTGGCCTGACAGAGGCTATAAATATTTCAGATACTTCGTTTTAGCACAGGGGTAGAAGACAACAGGAAGATCCTCATTTTGATGTGTCTCATCATTCTTTCATGAAGAAAGAGGAATTTGGTGCACTGCAAAAAAAAAATACCCATCTTAACAAATCATTTAATCCTTGATTCAGTTCGGAAATCTTTTGATTTTCCCATTTGTAAAGATGGAGAGCTTCAAAAAAACACACTGCAAAAATATTGACAAGTCATTTATTTCTTAATTATGTCTCTAATATCTATATATTTTTTCGAGTAAAAATCTGCCACTGAAAATATGTTATCTTTCTTATATCCAGGACAATTTTGCTTTTTTTTCACAAAGGGCAATGACACACAAAATAGCACACAAAACAAAGCAAAACAAATTATTGTTGGTGATTTCATGGCCAGAGGCATAGCGTAGCTGTAAACAGGTAGGAGTATATTATTTTTGTGTATGGTGAACTGTCTTCAGTCATGACCAATGAAATCATTTGTTTTCCTCCCCTTTATAAGCAGCAAAAGTTTTTCCCAAAAGAAAACTTTTCTGGTGGTGTAACACGCAGACCTTCAGCCACATGTGTATACAGCTAAAATGAATTGTCCTATTTCACCTGCTTGTCATAATTCACCAGCCTAGCATCCACAAAGAGGTGGGTGAGCTTTTGAATCAGATCTGTCCACGTGTGCGTTGGTAAAGCCGCAGAAATAACAAAGAACACGTCATCGCCTTGCCATGCGATTTTGCCCAACACAAAAACAATCCTCAGTATCCTTGACAACAAAATTGCACTGCGCTGCTTTATCGCTGCTGTCACACCCTCTGCTGTGCCACTCCTCCCACTTCGGGCGCAGTCACATTTAGCGTGTAACCAAAACATGGGTGCAGCTCAGAAGGAAACCTGTGACGGAAATGCCACTTCACTGGTGCAAAACCCCACCAAGAAAATCAAACTTGTTTTTGTATTTAAATGCAATGTTTGTCCTGGAGTGCCTGCCTGTTTTGGATTACACGTGCGTTTCTATCCTGTGAATGCAGAACGCAGTCTTGAATTTGTGGATTTTAATGTGTATGGGTGTGTCTAAAGTTATATGAACATGTGCATGCATGTGTGTGTGTGTGCATGTGTGTGTGGATCCATGTCTACATCTGTGTTTTTGCAGATATGCAAGAATGTAGCTATGTATGTCAGGTTGTATCCACCCTCCCCTGATCCTGCATGACACACACACACACACAGAGGCATACACATATGCACACACACACACCATCCATCAATATTTGATCAACTCCCACTCTGTCGAGCCTGCTGGAGTTGTTATTGATTTCTCATTCTCAAGGCTGCGACTTCATCTTGCCCGGCATGGACATGGCTTTGAAATGATCTCCACTTTACAGGATAAAAATGGAACTAAAAAAAATCAGCTTTATCATATTACATAAATATCATTGTTTTGGTCACGAGAGACTAATTTGAATGAACAAAATGAGTCTTTGCTGAATTATTGAATTTATTGAATACACATATTGATTTTTTAGTAGACAGATTCCCCTTGAGATTCCCATGAGAATAGTGCTTAGGAAAACCCCATTTGGAGCACCAGGTCAGGACCACAAGTTTGCAAACAAAACAGGACAACAACCCCTGACATAAACCCTCATTGCGGGCAGGAAAAAACTCCCTTAAAAATCCAAAGGTCAAAGGGAAAAAAGAGAGGGGGGTCTTCTTGGCCAGCCAGGAGTGCAACAGGTGCCGAACAAGTGGGCACATTAAGTCAAATAAATTGACAGGAACGACACTTAGGGACTCCCTGCAGTGTGATCCTGTGGAGCCGCTGCTTTGGTGATGGTGGGGAGGCGGTGGGGTGCACGAAGAAACCACAGGTGAAATGACAACCCACAGACAAAATTAGTAAGGTGCACGTACAAAAAGACAATTAGGTGCATGAGAAGCACAGAGTCTGATTGATTCTCTGGACGGAACAGAAAATTATGAATGAGCCCATGGGAAATGAAGCTGTGCTCTGATTGGATACAGAAAGCCCACGGAATCAGCTTCTGATAGGCTGGTTTGGAAGGAAGAGAAGCAGAGGGTGAGCCTGTGAAGACGAACTAGAGCTATACTAGCATGTTACACCTGTCATCATATTGTTTCATAGAAAAGATAGTTTAAGATGCACCGTGCAAAGTTAGAGGGTGGACTGAAATGAGGAACATTTAGACTTTAGACAAAACATGGGATAAGCAAATTTGATGGTTGAGTCTCCATGGTTCTCATTGCCAGATGAGATTGACTATCGGCTATCAGCAATTATGCACAGTGCACATTTAAGACTTAAGTATTTAAAATGGTCTAAAATCCTGCTGATCAACATTTTAGTAGATAAGCAGGAGCTTGTGAAAAAAGAGAGAAATATATTCATTGTATCAAAATACATGCATATCTTTGTGCAAAATAAGGTGGTATATTTCTTACAGATTGGCTATAAGTGAGGCTGTATAATTTGTGCAGGACAATGTGATTACAGCACTGATGCACTTTTTAGTGGAAGGTAGTGATGCTTTCGTTTAGTTGTTCATTTACAGCAAAAAATGATATATAGATATTTCATTCAACGGAGCAGAAACAAAATGAGCCATTAGGGTGGTAAGACAGTAAGTATTTTTAAGGAATTGCCTGTCAATGCCACCAGGGATGAGCTGGGAATTCGAACAGGGTGAAAAATCTATTTAACTGTTTCCTGATGACGTAAGATAAGATAAAATTTTAATGATGCCTCTTGGGTAAGTTGTGCAATCAGCACATATAGTCTCAGTGTGGGTAAAGCAACAGTGTTTTAGCAGCTGCTTTTGCACCGAGCTCGTCTTTATTACTCAATACATGTCCCTATATATCACTGCATTTAAATATTAGTTTATGCTGGTGTATTTATCTGTTCGTTTCCAACTAAAATCTTGTATGATGATCATTTATGAATATCTACATCAAAGGCAGAGAGGGTATGATTAAAAAATGAGCTCCAAAGAGTCACTACCAGTCAAGATCAGATGCTCCTTTGTGATTATACTGATCACATCTTTCCATTAACTCAGAGTTTGCCCTCCTGCTAAGGTAATATTTTACAATTAGAAGCCTCGAGATGAGGGAATTAGGGATTTGTTGGAACAACTGTTGACTCCCTTTCGGAAAAAACAATGATAATAATATTAGAAGTAATAAATTTAGATTGCTTCTGTTTATGTGGCTATGTGCATAGTTGTCAGGAAGAACACTGTCAGGTTTGGGGTTTATTTCTCTGTGCGTGTCAGTGGTGGAGCATCACACTGACACTGTCAGGGTTTGAGGTTGATTTCCTCTAGAACAGCCCATGCTAAAAATATGAAGCACTATATGATTCCTTCAGTAAAAGTTGCACCAAATGGCATTCATTTTCTGGTTTGTTTATGTGGCAAGTGTGTGTGTGCATGTTCAGTGTGTGTTTATGTGTCTATATATGCATCTTTTTTATGTAATCTGTCTTATTTGTGGCTGTGAGATAAACCTAACTCCTGCAGACCTTTCATTAGTTTAAAAAACCCTGAAGTTGCTGCTGCAATACGTGAGCATTGCTATACATGCAGCTGTGTGTGTAAATACTTAGCAATTACACCCAGTATTTTTTGTGTGCACCTATTTTATCTATGTGTGGATTTGTTTTCCTGTGCATGTGAGCCTATCTTTCTTTTGTGGTAGAACTGGGTCTTTGTTTAAACCCAGGAGGGTTCATTACTGTGACCCATCTCCCTCCCTGCTGATGCCGACACTAACACACTGTGACGTCTATTGGGCTATTTCTGGTTTGGGTGCATGTGCGTGCATTTGTAGGTACCTGTCTCCATATGGGTGCTCATCTTTATATGAATGAATCTGTTCAGCTTTACCATGACATCCACTGTTTTTGCCATTTACTTTTGTATTTTATTATTGTATACCAATTCTTTACAATAGTACAATTATAAGTGAATATATTGCTGTTTCGAACCAAGCAGCTCATCAGACAATCATTATGTGTGTCGGTATGTTCTTCTGTCTGCTTGTCATTTGGCAGGATATCTCAAAAATTTCTGAATGGATTTGCACAAAATCTTGTGGGAAGGTTGGACATATGTTATGAAAAGTTTACCAGTTATTCCTCTTGACCCTTGACCAAAGAAACTGTGTCAGATGGTGTGACTTTGCACAAAAAAGCCGTGTTAAGTTCTGAATAGATTTATGTAATACCACAACACGTTGCATGCCTATCAGCAGACATAAAAAGATCAAAACTCTCCATTATTGGCTCAGCCGAACAGCATGGGGAACGATGCCCTGCCAGTTTTTTCCAAATATTGAAATGGTGGTAGAAGGGCACCTCTGATGACCACTGAACAAATACAGCGTGCCGCTGACTGACCATGTGGCGTTGCAGCCATCAGCAAAAATATTTAAAAGTGGCCAGAATTTGGACAGGCTTATCTTATGTGTGGATCTCCTCATGTGAAACAAGTTGTTAATGGTGCGTGGAAGAAGATAATGTTTGGTGAAAGTTTGACGTGTGGAACTTAGATTTAGAAGTTGGAAGTTTCCGCTCTGCTTAGTTTGACTCCTTGATTGTCAACTCAGCTCTGAAAAGGTGGATCGATGTCTGTCATAAACGATGAAAAATTCAAACAAGTCTGTCAGTTTGTTCCTTTTTGTCTCTCTTTTCTCTCCTCTGTTCATTCGTCTTTCTGTCCTCCCTCTTGCTGCGTCTGTCCTCCCTCTTGCTGCGAGCTGCGTCGCTCTCTTGGTTCCTCTCTCTTTCTCTGCCTTTATTTTTGTCTCTTTCTCTGTCTCTTCATCTCCATCTGTCCATTTAGTGATGCCAGCCAGGGAAAATTTTGACTTTGGTACTTTGTCCAAAAAATATTTTTCACCAAATTTATGTGCATTGCTTGTGGCAATAGATAGATAGAACTTTTCAGCAGTTACATATTTGATTTCATAAGCTAAATATTTGACTGACATATTCATTAAATGAAAAAGATACATCGAATACTTACATCAAAGTGGGCTTATCATTATAATAATAATTTATACGAACGTTGTTTTCGGACAGTTGCCTTAAAGAGAAATAAATACTGCAGGACTTTAATGCATGTGTCTCAGTGATCCTCCTCTACTTGAAATAAATGAGATAGCTGACTTTTGCAGGAGAAAAGTAAATTTACTCCATAATGTTGTTTGTTTAGCATGAAAACATGCTGAATGTGCATTTTTCCTTATTGTCTGGTATGATTTGATTGCAGCTGAAGCTCTTGCTCATGGAATTATATTTCCTTCACAGGCATAATGCGATGTTAAGAGAGCAAATCATATTTTGTGAAGTGCATTGTACAAAGACGCATCGCAGTAAACTATAAACGTGGAAAATAAAAGCACGAAACCCAGAAACATTCAGACACAAGAAATACGTGGAGAATTGTGTGTGTTTGTATCCGTGCAGTCATATTCCCTCTCTGAGCGTTGTATATCTGTCAAAAATTCTCTCTAAATAAACTCTTGCCATGTCTTCTGTCAATGCCAGCAGGAGCTAAAATAGGTTCGTCTATATGTACCTTCACTGTGAGGGAGATGAGCTGCATGTCGAACTGTGAGAGAAAGTCTCAACTTGAAGTGACACAAGGACTCACTTCCAAATCAGAAGTGACAGGCGCTGTCACTACAATAAGTACACTTAACCACTGTTCTGCCAATGACTTCTGTCAGCCAGGACCCACCACCAAATAAGACAGGGACTCCGCTTTTTTTTTTTTTTTTTTTTGACTAAGAGGTTGGATCTCTGGATTTCCCCCTGAATCGTGATCATTTATCATGGAAAATAATGCTGTTAATGCACGTGGGAGAAGCCAAAACCAAACCCATTATGTCATGTACAATAAAATCAGCGTAATCTAATATCAAATAATCTCATCTCATCTAAAACATGCCCACTTGGCGTTTTCTTCTAAATATGCTGGGGGTGTGAGACTGAATTATAAAAGCTAATGAACGCTTGCATCAGTGGAATTATTCTGATTTCCAGCTCAGATGATACAGTCGTGAACAGAAAAGGGCCAAATTTCACACATTTTTTTAATAAACACATACGCTCTGGTAAACTGATACCTCACTCTGTGATGTGTGATTCTTTCTATTTTTATGTTTTTTGTAGTTACATGCAGACATTCAACTGTAATTTATACTTTGCTGTATGTAGCCTCTCTCCTGTGTGAGTAAAGTCCAACTATTTGTCATCATTTCTCTGTTTATGAGGCATGAGGTGTGCTATAGCATCCTCACATTCGAGCTGTATTCAACTGTTAGATTTAGATATGTTTTAACACATGGCTGGTATCAAACTGTGCATGTGTATGTGTGTGTGTGCAGCCACAATGGAGGAGAAATGTGTCAGGCGAGGAAAAATGGAAAAACAAAACAATCAAATAACACATATCATCATCTATACACCTGCACTGTGAACTCTGCAAACAAAAGCAGGATGCAGGATTCAATTGAAAATCTCTAAACAGGTTTGTCTTGAAGTAAATGGCTAATTATTCACATTTTTTGTTGCCCATGCACCTCAGTATTCATGCCGCAAACTTTAATCCTAAACTCTGTACTCTGTGTTCACTGTGTTAATATGTGCTCATATTATTTTCATTTATGTGGGCAAGCATGCTGATATTGTCACAGAATCACTTCACCAAGTACAGCAAGTTTAAGTTTAAGTATTATATCTGGTACCAAATGCTCTTGTTCGTATTTATGATACTGAGATTTTTATAAAAGGTTAAAGATCATCATGCAAACTGCATATGTTTGATAGATCTGGGTAAAGTTTTATTTAAATGGTGTCTTGCCTTCCACAGGCAAAAATAATCATTCAGAGTACAATATAATAGGCATTTACCTCATGTGTGTTGAACGAATATATGTGTATGTGTCTTTCATTAACCCACCATTAACCATTTCATGTGTGTATTCTCATATGTTGTTTTTATGTTTCTTGAGCCTTGAAAATGCAGCCACACACTTGTAACTCCAATGTTTATTATTGACCTGTCAGGCACCTGCATGTCAAAATGTGAGCGATAAATATCATTTCTGAATCAGAGTTACATCTGTATGACAAATTTCAAGGATTATGCATTACACGCTGTTAGCTTACCTCATTGAATCAGGTGTGTGTGTGTTTTCCTTTGCATTTCTCTGTTTGTGTTTCTCCCATTAACTGGCCTTGTCTTGGTGTGTTGCTGGTGTGTGTGTGTGTTGTCTTCTAGGCTCATGTGGCTCAGCGCCGGCTTGTCCATCAGGTCAGTAGTGAGGGCTGTGAGGGATCAGCTGAAGCCCGGGTAAAATGGCTTTTTGATGACGGAGTCCATGTGATACGTCTTTGTGCATACGCTCTGCACACTCTCTGTGTTTTCTCTAGCTTCTGTACAGTGATGTGCGCCTCTTTATACATTGCAAAAAATCTTACTTTACCATGTCTGTTTGTCTTGCACTCAGTTTTAATCTCGTATTTCTTAAAACAAATACACAATATCCTCCAATACGGGGAGACAGTCGCTTGTTTCCAGTGCCATCAAATTGTTTCTTATCACAAGCGCAGCACAGTCAAAGTTTTTTTTTTTTCTTGTGAAATGAGCACAAACTCTTAAATGCATTTCTCTTAATGTGCATGGAGCATGTGTTTGCCTTTTAAGACATCATGCTCATCATTTCACAAAATTGCGAGAAACGAGGACCCTTAACAACTGACAAGTGAGGCAGGCCGCTCCGGTTGTTTCAAGATGACGGCACTTAAAACCAATTAAATTCTCGAACAAGCTTCAGATACAGTGGGGTAAAAACTACCTCACCCCCCGCTGGCAAATTTTTTTGTTTGATTTCAAAACTCAATTATCAATTCGTTCACTTGTTAAATAGACTTTTTGCAGTGTTACGGTGGTGGTTGTGTTTTGCTGTTGCCTCTTTGATCTTTCCCTCTCAGTTTCGTGTTCCTGTGGCTTCTCTAAAAACCTTAGTGTTGTTGTAACCTGGCTGGCAAATTTCTGGTCTTTCAGTGCTTCTCCAGTGCTGTTTTGTCTCTCTTCACAACTTTTCCTCTCTCTTGTGAGTCGCAGTATGTGTTGGTGAAACGTGTTGTTCCCTGTAATATGTGGGTGTTCATTTATGTAAGTGTATATTCATCGTTCGTAGAGGAAATTGACTTGTTTTATGCTCTTCTTTATCAAGTGCTGTGTGTTATGGTATGTAGCTTACTGTATGTGTGTGTTGTTTCAATGTCAGTAAGACCTTGTGACATTCTTGGCATAGAACCAAAATTATGTTTGACTTTCACTGCGGTCTTTTTTAGCTTTGACCATCCTTCATATTGCCTCAATATAGCACACTGTATTAAAGGAAGTCAGCCTACAGTACATACTGTATCCCTGCTGTTGGCCGACAAACTCTTATTTTGAAAGAATTAGCTTTATTTTTACAGTTTTTGAAATTCTACTGTGCATTTTTTGTTGTTGTTTTGAACCCAGAGGTCAAAAAATTCTCAAACATCAAAATCTGTGCAGCCCTTCAAATTTTCCTCATTCAAGCAAAAACATGAAAAGATGAATAATGATGTTGAGGTTCATGAGGTTTTGAGCTATTAAGCAGGAATCGAGCTTGCATCTCTCAGCCGTTTGTATTTTATTTTTGTTTGACCTTTATTTATTTAGGCTAGGGGGTGATGTATTTCAGCATCACCCTGCTTCACCGCTGCACACTCCCACCGGGGAGCCGTCCAGTGCAGCAGCTTCTGTTGGCCATCTCCAGAGCAAATGGAGTTTAATTGCCTTGCTCGAGGGTACTGTCACATTAGTTTTAGCAACGTACGACAGCATTTTTTTTTTTTTTTCTCACAAATGATTTCCCGGCTATTGCATGAATTTGAACTGCTGATCTTTTGGTTGTAGGCTCATGTCTCTAACTACATACACCCTGAAAAGATCCCTCAGCTCCTAGCCTGGGCTTACAGAGCCTGTTAATCTGTCAAGACAGATAAGCTCAGAGACCATGAGATTCTTCCACAGATATCAGGGATGGAAATGTAGCCCTCCCACCGTGTGCTTATTTACATACTATATACATGTAATAAAATAACCTTAACACTTTTGCTAATACAGTCAAATGCATGGTATCTACCCTTATGTTTACAGGTCAGCTGGGAAACCTAAAGTAACTTTTATGATGTAAATATGTAAATATGTTATAATATATATAATAATTGTGTGTGCAGTTAGAGTCAAATCTAGCTCTCACTTTTAAATGGATGATGCTCTCAGCCTGTAATGAAAATGTGTTAAATTTCCTTTAATACTTTGCATCAGAATCAAATTATAAGATCAATTGTAATCAATATAGAATGTTATCCAACACAAACAGAATACCACTATACAGACCAGTGCGTATCTTTAACTGTGGTAAATGATTTAAATGTCAACACAGCCAGGCAAGGAATGAGCTTCTGTAGAGGTACTGCAAACCTCTCTGTGTCCTGCAAAGCATGATTGGCTCATGGTTCCTAGGCAGACACACACACACACACACACACACACACACACACAAACCTGACCAGTACATTTATCAACTCAGCCCCCTCCCCTCACGTTCTCCTCAACAAGTCCACACTGTAGAGGATAAATGCAGATAGGGAATTGATTTATAAGCCCGAGGTGTGGAGCCATGCATCCTTCATGTATATTGACACACACACACATGAACACAACATGGCACACTTAGACGAAACAGCAACAGAAGTAAATTATCGGCTGTAAATTTTGAAATGACTGAAGGACACTGAATGAAAATCATGGCCGAACACTCAGCGGATGAAAGTGGCCTTGTAACTGGAGTGTGTACAATTAAGAAGAAAACAGCGAGTCACGATTTATTGTTTTTCCATTATTGAACAAAAAGAAAGAAAAGCAGTGATTACATCAACTTAAATGCTATTATTTCGTAAGCCAATGCTTCACATCGTCAATTGGTGCATATCACATTTAGAGTAAGTTGTTTATTAGAAGCTCTGCATAGCCTGATAGAGGGTTGCGATGTTAGAAAATGCTCTTGTGTCAGTGATACTGGCTGTTTGAGATCCTCTCTTTTTCTCACTCACACGATAAGCTGAAGACAGTCTAGGATGAGTGAAAAGCAGACAGATGAGACGGTACATAGATCGTATTACCTCTCAGAGTGCCACTTAGTGGTGGGAAGCAAAAGGGGATGGGGAGGGAGGGGTGGAGGAGGTATGGAGAAAATGCATTGAAGAATGAATAAATTATAATAAATTGTAAGGTCTTAATCAAAGTGGAATCAGATCCAGTTTTTTTTCACTCTAGCAGTTGTTTTTCAATTTTCAAATATCTGTGAATTAGTTGCTGCAAACGCAACCACAGTCTTGCTGTTTGATTACAGAAATGTGCCGTTATTAACTGGAGAAAATGAAGACTGAATATGCAGTAAATAAAAAGTGTCTGAGTGGGAGTGCTGCTGGTTCTGCATGCACAAGTAAATAACGTAGGCCTGATAGTGTAGAAGTCAGTTTAGTCAAGTTTTCTGGACGATGCAAAAGAAGAGACGCCTACATAAACACAGTTTACCTACTGTTTTAAAGGGGAAGTGGAACTTGTCAACCTTTAGAGAATAAATACTTTTATGATTTGTTCTAAAAAATGTAATATATAGTATAAAATCAGCCTTATACAGTGAGAAAGATTAACCAAAATACAGTCTATTCAAAGAAATATTATAACATAATTTGAAGTATTCTAACAAAATAAGGATGTTCGGGATATGAATTTTAGTACATAACAGTTTTTCTTAGAAATACGCAGTTTCAAGGTTTAACCAGCATTTTTTCCCCCCACTTCTCAAGACCCTGAAAGGAAAAGGGATGGAGGGAGAAGGAGAGTCTGAGGTGTCGGGGGAAAAGAAAGGGAGAGAGTTGTTTATACCCCTAAGATTGGGATTAAACTCAGCAGGAGATCAAAGGAGCTTCACAGCCATGGAGAGAGGGAGAAATCCTCTAACACTTTGAGAAAAGAAGCACACAATAGGAGAGCAGACTGTACGTATGGGTGCAAAGGATAAACGTGAAGAAAATAAGACATCGGGTCTTGCAAGAACAGGGGAAAAGTGAGACTGATTGGTTAAAAGGGTGGAGAGGGAGGGGTTGTTTTTTTGGGGATAAAACCTAATAGACTCATGGTTATCAGAGACAAAGAACATGAGATCATGATGCATTACCGCAGATAAGAGATGAGAGGAGACCAGGGGAAAAAAAGTCTCCGACATATGAAAAGGGCAGGCGTATCTCTTAGCAATTCAGCATAATGAACCCACTTGAGAATAACACCTCGAACAGATACATCATTTCGCCTGAGACAGGAGCGGAGGCAGAGTCAGAGGAGAGCGGCACACTGCGTAGTATTTTCTCCTCCGGGCACTGGGAAACATCTCAGTCTGCGGGTCAGCCATGTTACACTATTGGCTGATGAATGGGATTCAGAGGTGGGCGCGCAAACACACACACTCACACTCACACACACACATATATTTACACGAAACCACTTGAGCTTTCCCTGTGAGATCAGCCAGGCAGACGGCGAGGCTCGTGTCGGAGCGCGCGCTCTGCCGTGGACGTCTGCCAAACTCCCCGTGTGGGCGAAGCTCAACAGTTAGCAGGAAGTCGGACATTTTTAGCTCGTTACAGAAGGCACGAGAGCAGATCAATGTAACAAGAGAATTTTCTGTGTTTTGCCGTCGCGTCTAACCTCAAACTGTTTGTAATGACGGAGGAAGATGGATGACGTAATTAGGGGACCTCTCGAAATAGCTCCTTTTCCACCGCAGGCCTAAGAAGTGCCAACTACACATGTCGAACACAATGTTGATGCTGTTGTTTTTGATATGAGAATACATCCTAGCATAATAATCTTCTATGGATGCAACAGGGACGAGAAAGACATGGGAAAATGATGAAGAATGAATAATGAGCAAACCAAGGCTAACCTTGCTCTAGAGAAAGGGATAACAAGGGCTAATGGATAATATGGGGTGGTTGGTGGTGTGCAATTATATTTATAGCAGGTTAATATATTCCAAACATATTTTGTGTTGGTGCTGATGTGTAGTTTTTCCTCAGTTTTTAACCCTTGGTGGTGGAGATTAATTTTGGTTAAATGGATTGGGTTTTGACGCTGAACAGCATCCAAAAGTTATACAAACAAACTTATACTTTCAGCTCTTCTCCTCATTCTTTCTCTCCTACTGTACTGTTGGTATAACACCTCCTCCTTGTTTATCACAGGCGGATGCAGCCACCAGCTTTCTGCGTGCGGCCCGTTCAGGGAACCTGGACAAGGCGCTGGACCACATCAAGAATGGGATCGACATTAACACTGCTAATCAAGTAAGATATTTTCATTCTTCCCTCACCTCACAGCCAATACACAGTGAGTGCATGTGTGTGTGTGTGTGTGTGAGTCATAGGTGTGAGTGTTTGCACAGCGACAATTTTACTTTCCCTGCAGGACTAAGGACTTAATGTGGCCACACTGAGAGGCTCTGTGTATCATAAAATGGATTCAGCATCGATTTTTACAAAGATTCCAATGAGGCTTGCTGTGTGTGTGTGTGTGTGTGTGTGTGTATCATCTTCCAAGATAATTTACAAGTGAACATGAATCTTATAATCTTATGATCCCATAACAGTTCTCCTCTGGATGTGAAAATGCATTCTGGGAAATCACGAACTGAAGCAGGAGTAGAGGTAGACTGAGAGAAGATGGGTACAATAAAAATAACAAAAATGAAACGGAGTTTTAGGGGATGAATTTTCTGCAGTAAAACATTCCAACAGGGCTTACTAATGCTGCAACAATAGACTTTGCAGGCTTTAGTAGTAGAGTTGATATGAGAAAGTCCATGACTGTTGCCATGGCAAGCTAAAGGTCCAAATTAGATTCAACAGCTCTGCCAGCTCTGG
>OMLF01011485.1:0-12984 GCA_900302615.1 Holocentrus rufus
CCCCGCCGCCTCTGAGAGCATCACCAACAAATAAAAGATGACTTTGCGGACAGCGCGGCGACGGGACAGCGCGGCCGATCAAAGTCACGGTAAGTCACTCTATTAAATATGTAATCCAGCGGAGTGAGGTGGGACCGCAGGCCAGAGTTGACCCCATCAAGTCTTAATGAGGTCCGCCGAGTCGTTAACACTCACATTTAAATAACATGCATCAATATTAATAGGTTATTAATGACACAAAGCAATTACACATACAGTGGACTGGAGAGAGAGAGAGAGAGAGCGTGCGGAGGAGAAAGAGAGACAGATATGGGAGGAGGAGAGTGATCCTTCCAAGACACTGCTGTGCATGTGTGGCCGTGGGCGTGCAATGGTGCGATATGAATGAACTGCGCTTGTACTGTGTTGCCTGTATTTGTTCCCGGGGAGCACCAGATAGACAGTGACCCCCAGGGCGAGGGATCTCCACGGGCTTGTAAACTCATACACGGACGGCTGGGAAGCAAATAAGCAGGCAGCAGCAACCCATTCATATGCGCTGCCTTCGCGGGAACATCTACGCCGGCAGCGGTGGAAGTGTAGCCGGCGCTGGGTTGGGTACAGTGTGTAAGTGTGAGTCTTTTAAACACAGGTGCACGGTTTAGATCTGACGGTTCAGGTTCAGATAGAAGAGCCAGATAGAACAGCAGGAAAACAATGCAGTGATTTAATAGAATCTGTGGATGTTTGGTATATACATATAAAATAGACAGACGTATGGGTCCTGTAGATTCTGTGCGGCGTGAAAACATAAGCATGGCTTGTTTCCTGACATGGAGCTCCAGGAGGGAGCAGTGTGTGTGAGTGCATGCACGTGCGTGTGAGTGTGTGCGCGCGTGTGTTTGCGTTAGCAGCGAAAATGGACCAACTGGCCTCCCTCTCTTTGCCATCTTGATTTCCTCCTCCTCTCCCCGTCTTCAATTGAGTCATCACGGTGGCGTGACAGCCACTCTGACTCACTTCCTGCATCCAAACCAACTGAGGGAAAACGCTTCCAAAATCCCCTCGTTTATCTCCCCTCGCAATGCGTATTCCTGGTGGGGAAACGGAGAGGTATTCCAGTGAAAAGCATGACAGGGGACGGCAGAGGAACAAAAGAGTGGCACCTGAAATAGCTCTGACCCGCTTTTGAAGGATTGTTCATGGGGAAATGTAAGCATACCTCCAGCGTGACGAATGCAACAACAGCATGTATATACATACATACAGGCTTGCCGGTTTGAGTGACTTGTCTTTATGAAGGCATTGAGGCAACTGCAGGCTGAGCGACGGTGATCAACATGCGCGTTATCCAGTGTGAGCGCTACAAATGACATTGTTACCTGCGCTGGAAGAACAATATTCTCGCAGCAGTTATTCCAGACAAAATGACTGGCTCTTTATTGGAGGCTGGTGAAAATTTAAGCTGTCAAAACTGTCAAACGGGAGCCGGCGTTCACTAATACATCTCAAAACTGAGTAACTGCACTGCTGCAAGAGGGAGGGAAAAAAAAACAAAACAAAAAAAAAAAAAAACAGAACAAGCAAGCTCCCTCAGAAAATTAAACCACTGCCAGTATATCGACTGCCACTTAGCAAGAGACGGAGGAAACAGAGCAAATGGAAAAAGGAAGCACATTTTTATTGGTGTATTGTAAATCAGTGGGACACAAACAAATGCAAAGTGATATGAGAGAAGGAAATACAATGGGCAAAGCATGGGACTGAATGACCAACCAAATAAGCAATTATAATTATGGGTGTCTACAATCAGCATAATGCATCGCTATGCCTGCCCGCTCCGGGACGCCCAGTGGGGATCTAGCGCCATCTGCAGGTTGCTGTTTTGATTGATTTGTTGCCAGGGCGGGCTCCCTGTCACCGTGGCAACACGCGCGCATCACGATGCCTGGGTATTCCTTTGTCGTTTAATGGCAGTCTAATGAGCTGCCCTCACATTAGAAGGCAACAAGAAATCTGAGTCAGAGATGACAGACTCAGACAGAAGGGAAAGAGCGAGCGAGTGAGCGTGGTGAGGCCCGAGAAACGAGCAGAATGAGGACCATTACGGCGGTCTGAAACCGGCTCCATTCCAGAATAGCAGGCAGCCCTCAGTAACAGAACCTGTCACCCCCACACACCCTCCCACTATTCCATTATCTTCCTCATGCTCGCACTATAAAAATTTCACCAGGGCTGTAACGGTCCAAAACTAGTGTTACAGAGATTTGGCTGAGCTCCAGCGTGTGTGGGAGAGGGGGCAGATCAGCGACACTAACCACACTGCATTAATGATATCATAGCTGTGCATTTACAGGAGAGAAAGGCGGACTGAATTAATATCTGTTTCCGGCAGGCAAAACTGCAACCAAAAAAAAAAAAAAAAACCAACAACTTTGAATCATACTGATTCAAATTAAAATCCGACAATGTCCTCCTCTATGTGCTATTATAAGCGACTGTGCACTACTTCTGCAGACAGGTCTTTCTTTTGAATGTTACACAGCAGATCCAAATTAATGCGTTGCAATACAAGTCTCAAACGTCTCTCAGCCAACTAATTAGCCGGCCGTTCCTTGTAGTTCCTGATAGTTGAAAAGAGAGCAAAACTTTTTAGGCTTCCAAACAATCTCTCTTGTGGTCGGAGTCAAACTGCAGCAGTGCTTATGTTGTAAACAACTGGGTGCTCTACAAATGATGGGTGACCACCGGCGCGCCATTGAGACGAGGTGATTAACCCCATTATTGTGATTTTCCTTAAATTGGAGTGTCTTGAAATTAAGGGGAAATATCCATATTCTATGATAATGTCATATACACATTCTGTATCTGCTTTAACTGAAGCTCCATCACACTTTTGAGTGAAATATTCAATCCCAAGATGCCATTGTTTAATAGCTGCAGCATTACATCAAATAGAAAATATCTACATGCTGTGCATCATTTTATTGGGATTCAGCTGGACATGTTTATTATCTTTGGAAACCTTTGGATCTCCTCTAGAATTTAAAATAAAGTTCTTGGGGTTTGAACAAAGCACCTATGGGGCCGGCAAGGTTAAAAGAAAACGCTGTTTCTTGGTAATGGACCAGCGTCTCTGCACCAGTGTCGCCATCCAAGATGAACGGCCGCCCATTTTGTATGCTGCAAAATACAGTTCAATGGTTCTTTGTCACCACTCTGAGGTGCAGCGACTGTCACTCAGCATATCAGTCAGGAAGCTTCCTGACTGACAATATGGCTGCATCAGAAGAACCACAGGGAGTATTTCTGCTTGGTACAGTGCAGATCAATCTCTGAGTCACACCTGCCACTGATTACTCATAAAATTTCACATTCTCCACAATGCCAAATATAGCAAATTAAATATCCTGCTGGCAGAAGATGAAAACACCACAGAATTACTTGTGGCATTTAGTTACCACCTAGGATTGTACATTTATTACTGGATTTTAGCTCGCAGATTATCAGCTCATTTTATTCCCTCTTTAGTCTATTTAATACTTCAAAATCCTTTATGCCTCGATCTTATATTGGCCACACACAGATATATAAGAGATGGAGAGAGAATGAGAGAACCAAAAAACAAGAAAAGAGAGAGAGAGAGAGAGAGAGAGAGAGAGAGAGAGAGAGACTGAAATGGAAAACGGAAGACAATCTAAAAGTCTATTAGGGCTCAAGCAAGGCACCACCAAGTTGTGGAGATTTCTAAGCCTCTTATGAATGATACATAAAGGCAAGAAAAAGTGTTACCATGGAGTTGTGAATGACGGATAAACTGAAAAAAGTCATAGCCAAGAAATTAGTGAGGGAGAGAGCTAGAATTTGAAAAATAAAAAAGAAAGGAAGAGAGAGAAGTGGGGAGCGCAACCCCTGAATATCTGGCTTGCACAGAATTCTCTGTTCTTTCTTTCTTATTCCCCTTTTCCACTCTTTTGCCTGACAAACAGATGAATGCTAGGTTTATGTCAAAGCGAGTACAACCCTTGAGGCAACACGCACCAGGCGCATCCCCCTGCACCACTGAAAGATGGGCTAATACCCGCTAATTTATGTTTCCCTTGCATTTCTCCTGACTCTCCGCCTGGTGAATTAATAATAAACTTAAAAGCATCAAATTCTAGTCATCAACAAGTGATCAAAAGAGGACACGGCGCATGTAGGCCTGCAAAAAGGAACCTGTGTGTTTGTGTGTGTGTGTGTGTGTGTCTAATGGCCTATTTCTTTTGAAGTTAACAGATGATGCAGAATGAAAACAAAAACTGCTTTTCCTTTGTATTACAATTATTGTTATCTCCATTAATGCAGTGCATGGACTGTACACATGCCGTAAACAGATAAAAGACACCATTAAAATCATAGCAATGTGGGTTGAAAACACAATTCAGTAAACCTAGCGCCACAATGACTACATTTTTTCCCCCCAAGAGCACCATGCATTTCTAAACTGGGAAAGAAATGATTTTGCACGAGGTTAATTACTCATCCCTTCTTTAAATCTCAATGGGCTCCTTTTTCACTTTTCCAGGTGGCATGAAGTTGTTATACCACTATAAATGGCAGCACGAGATATGGATACAAAGGCGCCTCCTACACATTTTCCATTACGGATTTCACTAATTGTCTCAGAAGCATGACAAAACCCTCTCATGTGCTTCCACCTTTATTAGAGAGTGAGATCTTTGTTTGATGACAAGGGGGAATTACAAAAGGCTTATATGGTAATTTGCTCTAATAGCCTTCATAAACTGGATGGGTTGAACCTTAGTTCAGCATGGGCAACACTTGGGAAAGCGCTGAACCATATGCACGTCGCCATTAACACGGAACAACCTTGAACGGTAAAGTTTACACAGTCCTTTATGGGAACACCTCAACGACATGGCCATTGATTAAAAAAATGAGGCGCTTCCTTCCTGAATCTTTGAAAATACAAGGCGTTAATCCCACAGCGCCTGACCAGCTCCACTAACTGACGATGTTGTCTCAGGCGAATCATACGGCAGCCGGCTCACCTCTGATGGGCAGTGATGTGGTGCAAAAGAGGGCAGACATAAGTGCTGGCTTAACACTACTGCTCAGGACGGGAATGCGGCCCAGCACACTGTCACCACTACTGGCTGGCTCACTTAGACTGGGAATTATTGTGCCGATTTCATACTTCAGCTGTGATGAAATTGCACAATGGAGGTGCACCCTCTCCCGATAACTACTTACATGAACAGGTGGCGGGAAGAAAGGCGCGAAAGGCATCCAGCGGTAATCAAATGTGCAAAGATAAAGACGAAGTTGACAAATTGAATGAGAGTTTGCATCTTGTTTGCAATATGATCGCAGCAGGAGAAAACATGCCAAAGAGCAGTGGGAGTTTCTGTGTGTGTGTGTGTGTGTGTGTGTGTGTGTGTGTGTGTGCGTGTGTATGTGTGGTGGTAGAGGGGGTGATGATAGGCCATCATGCTCCAATTCTGCTATCTTTCCCTTTTCATTATTTCTCTTGGGGTAGTCAAACTAAGGCTCCACTCCGATCCCGGCTGCACACAGCAACCTGTCAACGAGTTTATGCCACTACAAAGATCTCATATAGGGTCCTCCCACACACACACACACACACCATCTCACCATCTCTCACACACACTCCCTTTCTATCTCTCTTTGCCTTTTTTCCTCATGTGCTCCCTCTCTCTCTCTCTCACTCTCCCTCCCTCCAAGTCTCTTTCACGCTCTCTCCCCTCTTTTTTTCCGTTTTTCATAGACTATATCAGCTCAGTAATTCTGGCTATGCAGCCAGAAGTATTGCGGTAACAAATCTTATGGCCTAATCTCACCCAGGCTTATGTCAGGGATATTGTTGTCTGTGTTTTCCAATCTCAGCACTGAACACTCATATGATTAAATTACTGAGGCAAATCGGATATGGGAGAGCCGAGGAGGGAGGGAGCGGGACCGCGTCGCCTGGCTTTCTCAATTTGCCTACATCGTGCATAGGGGCCTATGTGTCAAAGCAGCCGTCGAACTCCGCGGAACAATATTCCCAGAAGAAATCTGTCAGGATCAATGTGTTTTGATGTTGGGCGCGGAGAAACAACAAGTGACAAACAGAACAATGATTTTGGCAAGAAGTGGATGTGGTGGCATTGATGCAATAGGCTGCAAGTCTGGCAACAGGGCTAGCAAGGCCATGAGCAAAGCTGGGCGAAGCTGCATGGGCTACATCAAGCTTTGCATGTAAAACGTTATAGCGGGAAAAGGCTATATTTGCAGCAATTCTTTTTTTTTTTCAAGTTGAGGAGGAATATTCTTGCAAAACATGGAACACTTTCATTTGACGCAAGGCCACCAAAGCATTACTGCGAAAGGGCCTGCAGACATAACATCTAGTTACTGCGAATCCCTTTGCTGCTGCAGCACTCAGGCCCAGATGTTGTAGCGAGATGAGACTTTCTGCTGCAGCTCTTAACATCTCCACAAAGTAAAACAACATTGCCCTCACACCAAGTATTCATGCACACAGCAACATACAAGTGCAACACAGCTATGTGGAGCGGCGGTGTCCTCTTGAAAGGCGTAAAACAGAGAACAAATTCCCCCTCCATCCCAAAGGCCCTGCCATTGATTTCTTGCCGGGGTGACCTGGACCCACTGCAGCACTTTACAACCCGGCTCCTTGTTGGAAAAAAGCCGCATTGCCGGGCAAATCGGAAGAGACAGCGGCGTGTACAGCATGTACATCTATATGTGAACACTTGAACATGTGCACTTTTTGTCCAACAGCTCTTGGGTCTTGGTGTTCAGGCGAGAGTGAATATTTTGGGTCGTCTTGACACCGGCCTGCGGGTGAGTCATTTACAGAGTGTAAATGGCTGCCACGGACAGCAGCGTGACCTTTTCCTTTCTGCATAACTCAGGTGAAACTCTGGTGCGAGGCGTCTTAATTCCTTTTCGAGAAATAGCGCTGAACATCTCTCACAATGACGAGCGGCAGGAAAGTTCAGTTCGCTGTGAGACCGAACAAACAGGTCAGGTCTTCGTGACTTTCAAGGGCCCTGTGCCTCTAGAAAGGTGCACTATTCTTGATGCCGAGCACAAGAGCCCTCTGCTTTGGTATTATATCTTAGTCCTTTTGCTGACACTCTGTGACTTACAATGAGCGCTCAGGTAAAAGTTTTCTAGAAGACAACACAATTTAGCTGTTACGGAGAATGTCTGACTGTCCTGTTAGAGAATGGTGTGTCTGACAACTGTGGCATCATACCCACTTTATTTAAGCAAACCTACACACACACACGCACACACAGGCCCTTGAAGTCAAGCTCTCTCAAATGGTGACAATTTATGGGTTTCACCAGCTGTTCCTTAATGGCGCAGCACCTCGTCCTCTCTCTGAGCGGCTCCCTCTGCATATGGAAGAGCTCCCGTCCACATGGTGCACTCATGCCGTTTCACATTTCTTGTTTTCCTCAGACACAGTTATATTTCAGTAATTAAAAATGGCTAATGCTAATTTTAATAATAACATTTTCAGCTTACAGAATATGCTGTGTCGACGTCTTACTGTAGGATAAATGAATGGAACAATTATTTCTCACATAGAGATTCATTAATTAAATAACAGCCCTCTGTTATGCACAACATTATCACCTTTTGCTTATCAAGTGGACCCAGCAAATTCAGCTGTGTGGGCTACAGCTGAGTGGAATGGAAATTCTGGAGTTAATTACACAAACTCGAAAACTAACTTTTTGTGGCAGAAGCAGTTTTGGGTTTATAAATTGGATCTACATTTTAAATAAACAAGAGTAAAAAAAATAAAATAATCACAATAAAAGGACCATAGGCCTGCTTTTGCATTTTTTAGCCCATTTACTATAACTCATGTATACTTTCCATTACTGCCAACTGTTTTCGAAAGTGTGCTGTTGAAGATGTTTGAATGCATTTTCCAGACTGCCATTCCTTTCCATTAATTTCAGTATGCTATGAAAATCAAAATACAGAGACATAAAACTTGTTTGTGACAGATAATCCGTAACAGTGAACATCCCACCCAGGTTTATTTTTGTCACTTACCGGTACTTTGTTATTGCATGATAATTCTAATGCCCAAATTGATTTGTAAAGTCTACACATCTTCTGGTGTGTTCACATAGCGGTGAGAAGCTGCAACCTCCCAGCCTCCCTCCCAGACTTTGAAGTCTGCCAGGTTGGAGCTGATTAGCATTGCTGCAATGCACGTGCTGTTTGGTTGGAAAATACACACTACAAGCAAATACTGATATTATAGAAATAATGATGTGAATTTGGCTGCTTCTTGTTTCAAAAAGTTATGATGGTTAAACTGGCTAAGTAAGGCACTTGTTTTATTAGATTTATTTTATCATATATGAATGCATCGTCCCTTTCCTGTGCAGCAGAATGTCACTACAGTATAGTCCTTAGAAAGGGGGTTTTATTTATTTATTTATTTATTTATTTACTTATTTAATTTAATTAATTTATTTATTTAATTTATGAGCTCAATTAATAAGTCCAGACCTCTAAATGCTGGCACAGCAGAGCAGCAGAGCAGGTAAATGTAGGTTAATCACCTGAAGTTTATAAATAGGGAATTATAGTTCATAGTAATAACAATAATTAAAAAGTACCTGTTGCTTTGAAAAGCGATTGGCAGTAATGTATGGCATGTGCACGGCGTAAATGGCTTCATAGTGTGCTTCATAATTATTCAGTCATAATCATTACGGCATGGAGAAAACTTCAGTAGACTTGGAGAGGAATGTGTGAATTAGACTGTTCAGAATGAGAGAAGGCAGAGAGGTAATGCGGACTTTGCTACTGTGTAAGTGTTCCCTTCCTTCATCATCATGCCCTGGGCTGAAACAGAGGTAAATGGATGAAATTACAATTCAGGCAGCAGTGGTGGCCCAATCAATTGCTTTTCAGACACCTGCAGCACTGCCCAGGCATTTTAAACACTTCCTGTCAGCGTCTGTGTTTCCTTCAACAGGAGATGCTACCGCTAAGCCTCCTCCCTCTTCCAAATGATGCATTAGTAGTGTCAACCAGGCCATATGCTAACCAATTGACTGGTAAGCCAGAGACATATAATCTCACACTTAAAGTCAAACGCGCCAGAGACTTCACGCTTATATTCCTGGGAGAGACAAATGGTGATAATGCGCGGCTCATTAGCTAAATACAGAGGGAGAGGCAAAGCATTAGCTCGCTCATAATGAAGGATCCCCTGGATGTCATCAGCACAGGACAATCGAGGTATATGTGTCCTTGCATCCTTGGTGAAATGCACTAACCGGCCATTGCTTTCCCCCATGTGAGTCACAGACTAACAAGCCACCAGGAAAACACAAGTCTGAGCCTCCAGATGTTCTCCACCTTCACAACTGTCTGTCTGAAAAGCTTGAAATGAAAATAGAGTTGTATAAAGCTCCCAATATTCAAATATGTTTTAATGATCTTGTTCAGGCAACATTTCTACAGGCATGAAGAAGATCCCCAGCTGTGATGGAGACCTGTTGCCTACACAAGATTATTCAAAACCTTTTTGTTTATTGGGAGCTGCAGTATTTGTAGTGTACAGACTCTATTTTTCTGTTCCATGCTTACAATGTTTGGTCTTGTTTTCTGGATGTGCTCACACCCAGCCTTTCTTTCGACGTGTGTTTACCACAACTAGAGCTCTCTCTGGTTGGGTAGCTTGCTAGCTAGTTAGCACAGTATCAACACAACTGGATTTCCGTTTATTCTCTCTTGCTCTGTTTCCTCAGGGCTAAACAACTAATCAGAAAGGTCTGACAAGGCCCTGCAGTGCACACACACCACACAGAATACTGGAGATCTGCAGCCACAGACAGCCAGAAAAGAGCCTGGGAACTGTTGCTGTGGCGTGTCTGGGGCTTTACACGCCATGTACAGAGATCATGCTCCACAATAGGTGGCAGACCAGCATGGTGTCACAGCAATACTTTGTCTGACGTCCATTCACACAGCTACAGAAATGTTACAGCATACGGTGCGGCATTAAGTGTGAATGGGAGTATTGCCACTACAGAATATTCCGCGACAGTAAAGATAGTAAACTTTGCGGGAATGCTGCGGCAAAGCGGCTCTGTAAACGCAAGATATAAGACCATAAGATTACCATGTTGAGCACGTACAGCCATGTCACAAAACACTTTTGCATACGCAGAACACAGCAGACATGCAATCAAACTGCAACTTGGATTGGAAGACGGACCGCTCAATTTAGCATGGCATAATTTTTGATGTGTGCAGTGTGTCTATGTGCATCAAAAAGATTAATATAATTAGAAGAGCACTTAGCTGACACAGTTTGTCACCTTTTTTGCACAGTGACATCCTGCATTTTTTTCTTTTACTTTTATCCAGATACATCTTCTGTGCCTCCCCCTCTCCTCTTACCTGGCATTGTTATTGTCCTGTATGAATGAGTAATGATCTGGGACTTTGTTGTGCATGCGAATGGCGAGATTCACTAACCTCTCTGGAAATGTTAACCTGGTAATGTGCTGGAGTCGCTGTGTGAAAGGGGCTTTTGACAGCCCTGCAGTTATCAGCATGCAGAGGATATCATGACCGCCATCACTCTTTTCTTTGGAACCACAAGCTTGTATTGTTTTCTGTGTCTCTGATCTGTGCCGCTCCTTTGTGACATTAGCATGAAGGGTGCTGGTCTTGTCTTTCTGGTGCTGTCAAAGCAAAATGGAGCCAAATCTCAAATGGTGCATCAAACATCGCTTAATAGGACATCAATACCTGTCAGTATATGCGTCCTCCTGAGTCTATGGAAATATACCATGAAAAAACATGTAATTTCCGCTTTTCCTTTGCCCTGCTTCTAGACATTTGCATTGCGATTGAACGGTGGGGGTAAGGAAATTGATGTTGATGTGTATGTGTGTGTTCACTGATTGAAAGTGTGCATCGTGCAGATATGTGAATGCGTATGTACATGATTGATTCACTGAGGTTAGCAGAGGCTGCTGCAGTGCCTCCCGCCTCAAAGTTTAATCAACATCTTTGACTGGAAACCAGGGCCAACTGCATGGATTCTATGTGTGTGAGCTCACGTAAAACTGTGCACTCCTGGCTACTTTTGTGTGTGTGAGTGGCAGTCTGCGCATGTGTTTGCATGCACAAAAGCATCTGCTCTGTAAACTTTTCTCAAATACTGTCCCTGACCTGCCGGGATCTTTTCATTAGACCCTCAGAACAGAAAACAGACCGCAAAACAGTGAACATTTTTCTTTGTTAATTATATACGGCTCTGTAAGAGGCATAAGAAATACTCGTATCAATTAGAAAGAGTACAAGACCACAGCTGCTGGGGTTTTTGTCTGGGGGAAAAAAAAGTGAGATTGGATTTGACCACTATTTAAATCTATCATCATAATTGGGTTTCCTGAAGACAACACAAAAAAACACAAAGCTCTGAGCAAAGGCAGCTTGGACAGATATAGCAAACAACGATAAATAAAATTAGAACTCGAGGGAAACATTGTGGGCTTTTATACATATTGGAGAGCTCTGGGTGATGCCTGTGTTTGCTTTAACATACTCTCCCAAACACACAGACACATAGAGAGCCTCCCAGACAGATCATTTCGCCCCCAAAGCCTTTTGAAAAATTAGACGTGTGTGGATAATGGACGTAATGGTACAAAGCCATCCACAAGAGGCCAGGGCCTAATATAAACCCACAGAGCGCTCTGGGGGATGGAGCAATGTGAATCACAGGGAGCAGCAAAGCAATAAGATAATTATGGATTGAGACCTGGTCTTGCTTAATGCATGCAATCATGTATGTGTCTGTATATGTGCATGCATATACGCGTGTATGTGCAAAATATGTGTGCATTTGTTTGTGTGCACTTTTAAATACGTACCTGTATGTGTGTCTGTGCATGTGCACATTTTTTTTTGCATGTGTGTATGCGTTCATGTGCATGCATGTGACTGCTTGGGATCCATCTGGCTGTCTGTGGCATTTCAGCTTTCCATTCAGGCAGAGAGTAAGTAGGTTGGCACCTAATGAGCCGATTACTGGGAATAGCATATGGTGTGTTCTGTACAGTTCTCCTGGCACCACCATTAGCGGTGATGAGAGTTGGGAGAGATGTGGAGAGTGGGTGGGTCGGGTCGGGAGAAACGCAGCGATATGTGTCTACTTAGACACACAAGGTTTTCTGTGGTTACAAGATCTCAGGGGGATGCGATGAACAAGGAAAGGATGAGCCGAAATGTCCGCAGGGTCTGCAAAGACAAGAGAAAAATTCCATCACGGCTGCCACATCCATTTCATCTGATGGAAATGTCATTATGAAATTCCTTGTGAAACAAAGCATTTCTCAAAAGAAGGAGAGCAGATGTAATAACAGTACACAAGACACGATCAGATGCCAGTGAATTGTCCTACGGTGTGCAGTCTGCAGCAGAAAATTTTAATTGACGAGGGGATGCGTCAGGCAGTGTCCAGATTGATGCATATTTTCAGACTACAAAAGAAGAAAAAAAAAATGAAAGAAAAAAACATATGTAACTGAATTCTCTCTGCTTTTGAAATCGTTTAGTATATATATGATGCCCTGCTCATTAAAAGTGACAAACATAGACTGTGACAATTTTCTTCAAAGCTGGCAGCCTTACAGCCCACCTGCTTCCTCTAAAGGGTATTCAAGTAAATTACTGCACATCATTACGTATAGAAATAAGTGGGTAAAAGATACACTTTAGTATCCAGATATCAAAGAGAATGTGGCTTTTATTGTCCATGCATTATTGTAATATAGTGCTTTAAAGGTTATTTTATTGTCTTATGTGTATATTTCAAACAATTCCACCCTCAGATACTCTTGCATATATATATATATATATGTGTGTGTGTGTGTGTGTGTGTGTGTGTGTGTGTGTGTGTTATCAACCGATGACAAT
>OMLF01011486.1:4571-29430 GCA_900302615.1 Holocentrus rufus
AATAACGAGCATATCCTCATGTATATATATATATATAAAAAAAAATGCCATGAAAGACGGTAGAGGTGGGGAAGATTCCCATCACTGTGACTTTCAAGTGTTCATGTCAGTTGGAAAGCTGAACAGGAAAGGAAAGTAAATTACATCACAGTTCTTCAACACTATAAAATTATTCATTACTTTAAAAAAAATACAGTATATGTTCAGTTTGATTGCGGTTTAAAAAAGAAGTCACGATAAAAGAAGCATTAAATTGGGATTTATTCATTTGAATGATCAATTGATATTAACACTGTTTTCCAGGTGTTATTTACCACCTAGTCAGATATATTGAAGCTTTCCCAAAAATAGTTGATTCCTGGTTATTATTACCAGTTGCATGTTGACATGAATGCTATTTTCAAGTCAGAAGATTGCACCTAAATACCACATGATGTGAACACAGCTTAAGCATTCAACAGATCATCAAGTTTTTTTTTTATTTTTATTTTTTTAATTCTGACCATGCTTGAACACGCCACTGGCACAACGTGTCAAACTTTCCCATATGACAGCCATCTTGAAATTCCCCATGAATAATAATCTTGATCATATTATTCAGGCAGATTGGACATGAAGGTTAATTTATTTGGGACAAGCCCACGTGCGATGCTGTTGTTAGGGGTTAAAGCAGGCTGGGGATGGTGATAGCAACCCTCTCAGGCTGATGGATAACTTATTTCCACCAAAGTCCTCATTGATCTGTTTCATGATCAATCACAGCAGCAAAGCACTCCCAGGCTCTGTCCTATCGCCCTGTCCTAAGGGGAGTTGTGCCCTACTATCAACCGCCCACACCCCACCCACTTTAACACAAAAGCTGGCCTGACAGGAGGACATCCACAGGTGATCCATCACTCTGCAATCGAGACAGACTACTGAGTGGAGGACCAGGTCTGAAGAGGCAGAGCGGCGCATCTCCTTTCTTTCCACCGCCGCCACATGCTGGTCGGTTGGCTGGCTGGAATGGAGGAACGCCGCGTTCCTCGGGCGGCTCGCCATCACGTTCAAAGTCCCGCCAAAAAGTGCTCCGTCATTTCTGCGCTTTACATGGTCAGTGGTCTTTAAGTGATCTCTGTGATGTGTGGGGGTCGTCATTCTAGTGGTGATAGATTAACGCTGCGGTGTGAATGGAGAACATGGACGCCTGCAGAAGTGAGACAGAGAGTGAGAGAGAACGTCCACTTACCCAAATTTAGCAGCGATGTCATAAACTTGCTTCTCGTGCTGCAGGACCTTCTCACGGTTCCCCTCAAACAGCAGGGTGGCCACACACAAATGATGGGGGTCAAACCCTTTGAACTGGGGATAAAAGAGGACGATTTATTTATTTTTCACCACCTCCCCCCCCAAAAAAAAACTCAAGCAAGAGAACCAGTGATTCACCTCCAACAAATTTTACCTTGGTGATGTAAAATTTCTTCAACCCATCCAAGAAGGATGTGAAAATTGAAGACACTTGAGGCTTCAGGGCATGACCTGTGTTTAAAAAAAAAAAAAAAAAAAAAAAAAAAACATTCGTAAGAATCAGCTCCCACTATTCACACACAAGTGGGCCTCTGACATTTTTGAGCAACAATTGATATAATTTTTTTTTTTTCCACACATTAGTCACACCCTCCTCTTGCCTGCTTCCTCCAGCATTCTGAGAGGCAAGCGAGTCAGATTTATTTGGGGTTTCAAACAAAAGGAGGAAAAATAAATGGTAACATTTGAATAACTTTACAACTGGCCAGTGGCTGCCAGCGACAGGGACTATAAATCAGGGGGTTTCCGAAGGGAAGTGGGGTTGACACAGCGATATCCGTCTTCCTCACCCACACTTTTTGATTTATTCCTGATCGGACGCACAAAAGCGCCTGTGGACAAGCGAAAATGAGGGGCTGGGGCCAATGGGATGGTTATCAATCACAGCAGGAAAGTCACGGGTGATGTCGCCGAGACTTAACAGTTCATTTATTTCCCCCCATGCTCAAGTCTCTTCATCACTTAGTGTCCTAATTGTTTCCATTCCAAAATTTGATTGCAGGTCTTTAGGTCCCTCGCAGCCATCATACTCGTTAATTAAATACTCAACATCCACAGAAAGAAAATTACACCTACACTGTACGTAATGTTACTTCGCTCTCCCCTCTGTGGTTCCAGTTTGCTCGTGTTTTTTTTGCATATCAATAGACACTACTACCTACTACAACATTCTCATTTTTCATCTTGTATATCAAGACAGGTGGTGCTAAATTGTACTCGTTGTTCCAATCTGAAAAGGAGCTGTGAATACATCAACTCTCCTTACTCAACAGCCAACATGATTAAAAGTGAGGACAAGCCACTAATAAGCCCAAGAAGGTATCATAGAGCCATGAGTTTTAGTTATTAGTGAAAAACCTGGTCGCTTCATCTTCCCTACTTAATGCTAAGAAGTGCCTACTCTGTGAAAAGTGGAAATATAGGGGAGCTAATGAGATCCCTGGAGACTGGGGAACTTTACAGAGATCTCTGGCAATGCCTGATGCATTCCTCCAGACCTTAAGAAACAATATCATCAAACTTCAATGTAACAACTTCTTAATTTTTGCCAAGGTCATTTTTCATTTTGCTTCAGTTCCTCAGCTTGTGTGTGTGCGTGTGTGGAGCTATTCTCCTGGTAAAATAAAGATCAATTTAACAATTCAGGGCTGTAGAAGGTAAAATCATCGCACGCTGTACCTTCGCCATTCATTGTTCTTTTCTCAAAAGATACAGAGCAATAAAAAGGCCCACTGCACACCCAACCAAAGGCTTTTTATGAAATATATTGTGAGGCAAAATTAATCTAAGATGATTACTATTGTGCTATTGGTTAACAACATGCAATAAGCGACATGTTGCAGAGCCCTCCGATCAGCACTAGAGGTTACACAGCAGGCCTGAAGGGAATAACCATTTCCTGAAAATGTAAACCAGGTCATACAAGAGCCTACTTGTACAGTGAAGGATACCACAAAGTCCTCAAAGGGCTTGTATGGGAGCGCTGCTCAGACCCAATGCATAATTTTCTCTAACAAGGTTAAGAAGTATGTGGGTGTGTCTCAGTGTGTGTGTGTGTTTGTGCCTATGTGCATGTCTATAACACGC
Organism: Holocentrus rufus; assembly: GCA_900302615.1. Taxonomy (NCBI): domain Eukaryota; kingdom Metazoa; phylum Chordata; class Actinopteri; order Holocentriformes; family Holocentridae; genus Holocentrus; species Holocentrus rufus. Next base: position 7,725 of record OMLF01011486.1, read on the forward strand.
AGGTCTCTGGAAGTTAGGACTTCCTAGACCATTATCTCTTCAGACCTTTGAGATCCTGCCATGACTGAAAGTATCAATCAGTTTTGCTCCACGGTTTATAATAAAAAAAAAAATGAACACATTAACAGCTTTCAGCTTTAGTTAGAACATTTTTGAAGTTTCAGTCGTTTTTATTAACAAGGGAAACATTCTCTTCAAATGAATGAAACATAAACTACATCAATAAAAGAGATAATGGCACCACTAGAGGTGTAACACTTAAATTCTAAGCTGGGTTGCATTTGGATTGCTAATAATCGGATAAAACTTACCAAACTGAAACTGTTCATTATCCATGAGCCGTATAGATGCTGGTGCACATCTCTGAAAAAGAAAATGGGGCAATATTAGGATATTTCAATAAAAAAAACCTGTTCCACTGACTAATTTTATATCAAATGATCCCAGTGCCATTTGCTCATATAATCCTGCCAAACGATATCCCACTGACCAAAATCAACAAATACTTATTGGAGGTTTGGCAGTAAAGCTTTTGGCTTCTTATTCAATATCCTAATTGTGCATACAGGCTTCACCAGGAGTCATTTATGTGGGTGAGCAAACTGGAGGCTCACACATCAATAATAGTTGCATCAGCACTCTGAGCAGCCACAGACAGCAGAGGAGGCAGGCGAGGAGTCTCGATCGCCTTTGTCATCCAGATTCATTCCTTCTCATTAATTGTGGATCTGCCGATCCCGTTTGACCACGACAGTCGCATTGATCTGAACAGTAAATATCTGCAGTTACAGTCTGTAACCTACTGTGCGATTATGATTAACCTCCTGTCAACCGCACTTCATCTTAAGGATTTGCTAAGATGTGTAGACTGAATATAAATGTTTTGAAAAGACTTGAAAATAAACTGAGTGCCATTTACAATCCTAAATGCAACTTGAAGTGAAATATTTATACGGCACTAAAATAATATAACAAAAGGATGTGGAAGCAGCAAATAAACATTAGGCGTGTCGTCTGTTTGGACAAGGCAGAGAGCAGGATACACTGAAGGATGCATTAGCATGTTACCTGTCTGGCAACCTCTCGTAAGCAGGCAACTCCCTGCTCAAAGTTGGGAAACACCACTGAGCCGTATTTCTGATATTCTGGCATGGGACGGATCTTCATCGTTACCTCAGTGACCACACCCAGGGTTCCTGTGGAAAAAAGAAACCCGCACAAGGAGATCTTGAGTTTAGACAAAAAAAAAAAAGAAGTAAGTCGGTTCCCACAATCTATATGACCTGCGCCTCTCTTGGAGCGGAACTTCAGGCGCTTTTACAGGGCTCTGGTACATGTCCCAAGGGCCCTTTGGGTGACCTCTGGCTCACATTTCACCTTGGAGATCTGGTTTTCCCCAACGCGCTGGGGGACAACTAAGATTTATCAGCTAAGAGCGAGAAGAAATAAAGCAGGGCTCTATCAAAGGCACAGCAAGGCCAACAGCAGCGCCACAAACTCAGGTACACAGAGACCTCGAGCTGGCCTCATGACCCGGAAAACTGTCAACCATTAGCTCTCGCTGCTGAAGGGGTCACGTTGCATGTTTCAACACCAGAGCGCCTCCTCTCTCTGTGCTTACGCAGGTTTAATCCTCTTAAACAAAATTGCTTTTCTCATGCAAAATGTCTAAGGTTGCAGTAAACTAACCAGTTTCTATCATGAATGTGATATAAGATGTGACAGATGTAAAAGGGAAGCAGAAACACGCTATCAGGAAAGCCTAAACACGGGTTTTCCTGCCCAAACAGTCCAATATTTCTCAGATTATACGGTAAAAAACTACTGATGAAGTTAAAATTCACCGCTACTGGCACGGGCTTCACTTTGGGAAGCAGTGCACAGCTTCTGATCCAGATTTTGATACAAACCCAGTGTTGATAGAGACTCACAGACAGTGTGGACAAACAGGCACAATAAAAACCCCAGCCCTGATTCTTTTCATCTTTTCTTCTATAACAGTAAATAGTGATTACCTACATCATAAACTGCTTTCATGATTCTGCTATCAAGTCGTTATTCTATGGGAGCAGAAACCAAATGCGAGCCTCCCTTTTCTTTTAACATCCAATGCTACTATAATAATTACTGCCTCCACTAAAAAAGACAGATGTCCGGAAAATTGCTGTATGGATGTTTATTAATCATGTCAAATGGGAGATCACATCAAAGATAATCTGAAAATGTCAGGTAATAGTTTTTCTTTATGAAAATGTAACAGAAGATTACGATGAATAATTGCGGTAATTTCGTGTTGGTAGCTGCCTAAAGGGTCTCCTTCAGTGTAAATCAACCTATTGCCTCCTGCTCCCACGTACGTGTGCAAATGAAATTAGACACTTCCTATTTAGCGATACATCTAACCTGAGCGTAGCCAGTTCCATTAGCAGGTCTCTTCTGCCTGCTATGGCTGTTAATGAGCCCTCGATCGTGACACTACATGCCACATGCTGCTCCCTAGTGGCACGACGGGTAGCATGTGACTCCATTACGCCTCTGCAAATATCCCCAGGCTCCTCCCTCCTCCCGCCCACAACTCGCCCCCCTCCAACTCTAGAGGAGGAGGAGCCGCCGGGGGAGCGAGGGAGGAGGAGCCACACGGAGAGAGGCGGAGAGAGAGAGAGAGAGAGAGAGAGAGGTGATGAAAGAGCGAGAAGGGAGGAGGAGCGAGAGTGATGGAGCTTGAGCGCGATGGAGGGAAAGAGAGTGAGTGAGTGAGGAACATGGCTGCAGAGAGGCAAGAACAGCAAGGTCAGAGAAAACGCTCCTGAAGAGGAGGGAGGGGAAAAAAAAATCCTGGAGGGCAGGTTTAGTTATTTTTACTGTGACTCTCTCTGTCAAAGTAACCTCTCGTCCGAGAATTATTTGGGGAGACGGGGCGGTTCACCATGAGGAGTCCTCTCGTCTTTGACATCAAACAACCTTTTCCCGACAAAACACGGCAGTGAGCCGCGTCATACTTGACGACTGCAATGCCCCCCTTTTGGACTCAAAGTATTAACTCAGCACAACATTAAATTAGCACTGGTTGGCTTCCCACACCTACATTACATTTTCCATGGTTGAGAGGCCTTCGAAAGAGAAAGTGATTATTATTGATTATTCCAATCATTTCTTTTTACACTGGTTGCAGCGAGGTGGAGTAAAACACTTTGCATTCAGGCCATTTCAAGGTCAGCGAGATACAGAGACCCGGTTGTTGTGCAGTGAATGAGAAGCTGGAGAGATTTCACAGTAATTTCTAATAAAATGGATGCGTTCCACTTAACATTCAGAGCATAGTTGAGGGCTTTGGTGCTGCGCTTTGTTGTTGTGGCCTACTGTCAGCCTGCAGGGTGGGGGTGCTGAGGTGAGGAGGCAGATAATTCTAATGAGGCCAAGCAGCAATACGACCTCTCGGCTGCAGCATCAGGCCTCCCAGAAGCGCATGTACTCCCAAAGACGTGTGGTCCTGTCCCATCTCTCTCTGCTCTGCAAAACTCCAGCTTTCTAGTACAGGCAACAGGCTCACCTAGAAGCCATTTACACCGCAAGCTTTGTATTATATACAATAATAGTAAAAATAATTATTGCTGTAACAATTTCTACTTCTCAGTTTTCAATGAGCTGTTCTTTACTAGGGGCCCTGCAGATCGGCACTGTAGCACAGTATACTAGGCACTGGTGTTGGAAAAATTATTGTTAGCTGGAAGACAGACCTATAATTAAAGGTCAACTCCCACAGTATGGCTGATACAGATACTGACTTGGTATACAGACCCAACTCGCCTTCTATTATAAGCCAGGCCTACTACTATCAGGACTTCCTTCCAATTTTACAGACTACATACTATAAACTTAAAGAAAAACATTTTTTTAGTATGGTATATGGAAGAGAAATGCTATTTAACATAAAGACAGAAGATGGCATCTCCAGAGCCATATAACCCTGACTGGCCTGGTGGGGGCACTGTTATTAAATGTTCAGATCTGAAAACTCTACAAGGCTGTATCTTGCAAGGGTAGTAATGACAAGAACTATGAATTTTGCCTTTGGAAGGATGAAGTCTATTGGAATCCCTACTCTTTGCTGAAGAACATGTCTAATATTAACCAGTGAACCTGCACATGCTTGTGACATTATGAATGTAGCTATAATGTATAGTATAACACTCCAGAGGATTATGAAACACCAAAAACACCTAAAAATGTATCTGACTGACAAAATATACAATCTGCTGCACATGCTAAGTGTTCGCCAAAATGTGCATGTGAGTAAAGCCTTCAGTATGTCTGCTATCACACAGGCTTACGGCTCCTAATGGATCGGAAAAGTCACTCCACAATTTCCATTTTCAATAATAACCTATATCCTGTATTTTTCACTGGTGATTACTTTGAATACATGTGATGAGGAACTTATTGACAGATGTGCATTTGCTATCCATTGATATCAGTTCTAATGAGTACAAATGGAGATCTCTGTAGTGATCCCGGCCTAGTCAGTGAGCAGATTGCTGAGCTTTGTAGGGCGAATATAGAGTTTATATCCACAGCTGTTTAACATCGCGATGCCAAGAGTCTCTGCACCTCCTCATTATGTAGAGGGGAACCTGACATATGGCAGTATTCTCTGTGGGCATTCACAAGGACAGGGCACTGCAGAGGGGGGTGGGGAGGACACTTGCTGGTTCCTAACTAAGACCCCTCTTGATCACTTTTCCACCTAAGATGGTTAATGTTTAACAGAAGTGCCGCATGAGAACTGTCCTGGTGTTACTGCTCTATCGCAAACACGAGCATACACACACACACATACACACACACGCTTGCACACCTCTACATATCAAAGTCACGACAGAAAGTCAGTGAAGTTGGCAAACCTTCTGAGCCCATGATGAAGTGGTGAATGTCTGGCCCGGTGGACATGCGTGGACCCTGACAGCTCTTTTCAATCACCCCTCTTGGGGTCACCATCTTTATATGGATGACCTGATGAGTGAGGGAACAGCAACACAACACAGTCTGATTAGAAACCCCAAAGAAACACTGAAAAACAGCACGATACTGTAAAAGATTAACAAACTTTGACCCAAATTAGATTTCAGTTTGCAGAAAAAACATAATCCAAATGCTTTAACATTCATCCATGCGTGCCACACATGTGAACGCATACCATGATTGATGCTGCGACTGCCGCATTTTGGGGTTGAGGGTAAACTCCACACGAGTGTTGCTAATAATTTCCTTCCTAATGACTGTGCAGTAACTGTGTACTGTTATCTCCTGTGCTGAGCAAACACACACAGGAAGTGAAAGGGTAAAGGAGGCGACCCACCAGGTCCTCGATGTTCCCATAGATGTTCTTCTTCATGCCTGATGCTCTGGTGGCCACCCAGCCCCCCAGGGAGCTGAACTCCATGGAGTCGGGTTCATGCCCAGTACAGTAGCCGTTCTCATTGAGCTGTGGGGAGGGGAAAAAAAAAAAACAAAAACATAAAAATACACAAATTTGATTTTGCATACAAAAGCGAGCTAAAAATGTTTGGAAAACAATGAAGCTGTAAACCCACAAGAATGTTTTTATGACACGCAAAAAGAATAAGCCAGCGAAGGGGGAAAAAAAAACAAAACAAATTGGAGCTCTGCTAGTGAATTTCACCGCACTCGTTATGCTGTAATGCTGCAACTCAGGTTTTATGGCATCATAGATTTTAACAACAGCCTAAAATAAACCAAATGGAAAGAGCAAGAGAAGAATAAAAAGAGACGTAGAGAAATCAGTGCATTGTGTGGGCTGTGCCAAATACCGCTGCCTGACTGGAGCAATTGTGTCATGTGCAAAATAATGGCTATACTCTTCCTGGTGACACGGTTTTCAAGAACACTAGTAAAATAAACAATACAGGAAAAAAAACACATTGCACCTACATATCCGTGTGACTGCTTCACATTTCAGCCTAGCCACATGGAAAAGTGCCATCTTGGCTTCCATTTCTCGCCCTCTGTCTGGCACATCGGGTCAATCTACGTTTGGGGTTGTTCCTCAGCGGTACACAAACAAGACCCCCGGAGAATCCCAGCAACCTCCATCAGATGTTCAAACCCTTCAGGCGCGTACAGACCTCTGCTTAAGGAGAGCCTGCACACTCTCCTGAAGGCACCCCAGCCCAGAATGACTATATCTAGGCGGCACATTTAATATAAAAAAAAAATAACTAAAAAATAAATAAATTGAAGACCCTAAAGTACCTTAGTGACCCAAACCAGAAGCACTGATCGCAAGACGAGGGTAAAGTCAGGCCTTGTTTTATTACAGCGCTCCCCTCGAAGGCAGCTTTTAATGCACACCCATCTGCTCCATCAAAATGGCCCAGTCTAAATGCAGAGGTAAAGTCTATTTTAGATGCAGCTCACGCATTCCTCTACATCAAACACCCGCTCCTTCTCCATTTTTCTGAATTAGCTTGATGGTGCCATCTGCTCATAGCCGGCGCCTCACTCACTAATCTCTACCCTTCAGCACTCTGCTCCTCTGTGAAGCTCCTCACTAAACACTGTCAGACCCACCGAGCACACAGACCCTCAGGTGATTGAGCATGGGAACCTGCATGTGAATGGTCAAACACAGCTTGGTCATTTGCACACCGTTTTACAGAAAAATATGCTTTTACAGTGGATGAATATTGATGTGCATGGTACTTACTAATCTCTCCAAATCCTGACCGACGATGCCAGCTTCCACATGGGCAGTTAAATTTTTCTCGTCAATCCACAGTATGCGGTTCTGCGGATGAAAAACACATGACGACGACATGAGTGATGAGGTCATAAACATTTCTTGGAAAGGCTGTGGCCAACATAAGTTTATACCGTGAGGCATAAAAATAAATCCTCAGTAATGCTTTCTGGGTTTATTTAAAATATGAGACCACCATTGAGCCTACACATCTGAAGTTATAGAATCTTAATTAAAAATGCAGCTGTGTTGACAGTTTATCTGCATGGCAGCCAGCTGCACTCTATAACTACCTGCACCTATTATGTGGATGCTGCGCCCACAGGTGGGCTTGTAATCGCTGCACGGCCGAGCTTCGTTCAAACACGCATAATTTATTTTAAATTCTAAAGGAGATCCCAAGGCTTGCAAAGATTCCAAATATGTCCTGCTGAACTACAAGGAAATGTGTATAAAATGATGCACAAGACATCTAGATATTTCCTATTTGATATAATGTGCAGCCATAACACATGCCAATTTTTTCCTACTTTGGAGCTATTTAAGGGGAAATTTAAGGGAATATCAGAGTTCAAGAAGTTGAAATACATTCTACCAGTTGCAAAGACCTAATCTCTATTCCAAATAAGCGAATAAAAAACAGTTTATAGCATGAAATTTGTTATGAATGTGTGAATACTGTGCATTTTCATGGTGAAAGCCCCTTGGCATTTAAGAGTATTGCAGTAATGTGTCCTTCCAGCCTGACAAACATATCACAGCAGACAACTATAGACAGAGGAGCGGAAAGGAGACAACATTTAGGTTCCTTCAAGGTTAACCTCAATTTAACATTCAGCCCCACAAATTCACCTCTTATTGGAGCCACTGGGCCGCGGCCTAGCCCCTCACTGCAGGGGCTCACTTCACACCTGCAATCAATTACTCTCCACAGGTAATAAAGATTATGTTCCTACCATCCTGCTCCTTTCATGTGCTTCCTTTGGAGTCGCCTCACCTCTGACCCTTGACACAGCATACTGGCCACTGGTGTCTGTGTCACCAACTCCCTGACTAGTAGTTTAGCAGCGGCCAGGCGGCGTATATATCACCTCCACGTGGGCCTGGATCAAAGGGGTGTACTGTACTGGTAATGACACGCGCCGTTTTTCAACACAGCTAACTACCCTAAGTGTTATCGTTTCTATGGCGACGGCTACTGGATTCCATCAAGGTCGCTGGCTGAACCTTAAAAAAAAAACCCTATCCTACACAAAACAAAAACAAACAGCGTCCCAAGGTGCTTGACTTGTGAGTGCATATAATCAAAATCATCAAATTCTCTTATACTCACAGCAAAATCTGACTTTAGTTATTTCTTCTTTTGAAAAATGAATAATGCCTGGTGAATCTGTATCAATACATTCAATAAGTACAGGCGAAGGTCTTTCATGACGTACCATCTGTGAGGTGTCCAGAGAGGTGATGGAGCGGGTTTCCTCTGGAGGGCACTCTAGGGCACTGGAGACACTGGTGCCTCCTAGAAGAGAGAACCCGCAGTTACAGGAATAAAGTCCTCAAATGGACAATGTGAATACAGCGCACAGTTTCCTGGTTGCCTGTTGTTGCACATCCCCACTCTCTCATGTTCATCTCCTGGTGGAAAACTCAAGTAGCCTTGGACATTTACAAATCATTATTTCCATGACTTAAGAAAGCACTGTGGAGGCACTTCTGCAGAATGTTTTCAAGCTCACAATGGTCATGCTACAGAGCAAAGCAAATAAAACAGCAGGATAAGCTTGCACAGCTCACCATATTCTTTTAAGACATGGGAGTCATGTGCTTTACCTCCATAAATGGATAACTGGCTTTACTTCATCATATCTTCCTTATCACTCAGTTTTTTTTTTTTTGCTCCAAAACAGTATATGCACCCAACAAGACATGAATGGTGGGTGTTGTACTGTACTGTATTATGAAATGCTCAATAAGCTTTCATTGGCAGGGGATGGAAATATATATTGTATTAAAAGATTATAAATATTATAAATCTGTTGAAAATGTATTAAAAAATGTGAGGTTCATATAATGGCTTGCACATATATAACCACTGATTATGCCGTTAAGAAACTTTGATTTCACTAGAGACTCACCTCCATATGGTATCAAACACACATTGTGCTTGCATGCCAGCTCCACAATTTTCACTACATCATTGTGGCAGTCTGTAAAGACATGAAATATCATTTCAAGCATTAGGCATCGTTTCCATCTACCATCCTCTGCTGTAATCGTAAGTTAAATGCTCCCCACAATTACAAGAGTACACATGTTACAGGGGATATGAAAGATGGCATATAGAGCTATTTATCTCCAGAAAACAATAAATAAATTCATAAGGCTTGAACCATTAGAGCAGGGAGACAAGCGGAGAGGCAGGGCGGGCTTTGGTTTGCCTGATGGCTCTGATTTGCCTGGGGCATTCAAGAGATGGAGTCAGACAGCATGAAGCTACGCTCTCTGGGGTGGGATGTGCTGGATCAATATGATGGTGCTCTGTCCAATCACAGGTCCCACGGCCATTCACACTGGAGTGGTGAGCGAGCGGGAAGAGCAGCAATATCCACCTACATGGATCTGCTTGACTGGCCTCAAGTGCTTTGTGAGCCAGTGAGAAATGCCTGCGCTCTAACATGTTCTGCCGTCCAATTAAACACACAGCTTTGGGCCTGTGGATTACAGTTCAGCAGACTAACCCTCCATTTAAAATACACAACTGGACTTGGAGGGACTAGGGCAGAATGCAAATTACAGGACCAAAATAAAAAAAACTGCTGGATACATAGCGGCGGGAATTGAATTTGTGGGGTTAGAAAAATAAAAATTGGGCATCGTTGTAGATGGAATGCTGGTTGAAGTTGCTTGGTGATTTGCTGCCCATTTGGGAGGCTGCTAATCAAGTTTCAACCATCAGTCAACACTCATTTGCATGATAAAATAGTGCCAGCCATAACGGCAGCAAACCAATCTCAGGCTCATAATTCATGGGTGCACTGTGCAGGGCCAGACCGCGGAGTATTGGGTGTCAACCATCCTCCCCCTGACGCTTCTTATTAAGCCTCCACTCATACATATTAATATCCCTCCGCCTCTGCAGAGATTAACCCTTTAAATCACCTAAGCCGGGAGGGGGATCAGCTATGCAATGTGGGAGGAGAAAAACAGACCAATAAAAGCACCGATGACACAGTTTCTGAACTCACTTGGCCACACCACCATATCTGGAACACGCCCGACTTTCCCTTCCCGCAGAGCAAAGATTTCATGTAAGCAATGCCCTGCGGGGAAAATACAGAATTAAAAATATGACAGAGATGCACTGAAATTTAAAAGATGGTCATCGCAAACAAACACGCTGCTTTTGCATTGAAAAAATTACATATACAAATCAAACACACAGAGCGCTGAAAGAATATGTGTGGGGAATAAGAGTTGAATTCAGAAATTTGCAGCGTGTGTGAAGCTTCCTTTGGGAGGTCCAGCCTCTTCCCGCCCAGCATGACTCACCGTGGGCACGGAACACCCGGTCTTCTGCATCGTGAGAGAAGGGAATACCCGCCGATTTCAGATCCTCCACGAAGGCCTCGTTCAGAGTGGGAGGCTGCACAGCGTTTCTATTCAAAAGTGGCTGAAACAAACAAACAAAAAAAAAGGCACTGTGATATAGGTAACTGTGATTTAGTGCTGCGGTTTGCCATTCGCGGAAGTCACAACAAATAGATATAAATTGCGCTCACTGTTGCTGGAGTTTTGTGCTGCAAGCTGGCTCCGAAAGTGCCTTCAAACCAGTCTTTCAGACTAGGCAGGATCATACCACTTAGCCTATACCTGGAATGGAAAAAACAAGAAACGTGTAACTAAAATAGCCATAAGTAAGCCTCATGCATTGGTTATTTCCGGTGCTCCGATTAAACATAGTCTTATAGATCCTTGATTGAAAATATCTAAATACAGAAGTGAGTTTATTCAGTTGGAAAGCAAGGTCTGTGTCTAATAAGAATGGAGTGCAGGGTTTGAGTCCAAGGAGGTTATTAGGAAAGCAGGGCTGCAGTGACAGTGCTGTCCGTGCGATCGCCCCAGCCAGCCCTTGCATAATTGAGCTGCTGGCACAGCCTGGGCCAGCCCATCAGGGGACTGTGGTCTGCCTTTGTCCAAGAAACCATGAAGCACACTCTTTAATGAAAAAGCCTCTGTCACAGTGAGCTCAGAGGCGGAGGCAGAGGAGGAGAATATTGTCTGACTTTCATTCAGCTGTGCCCCAGCCTTGGGTTACTGTATATGCAGCCCAGGTAGCTTTTCAGCTGAGAGGCCACGGAGCATACAGCGCTGCAGTTTAATGTAACTGCTCGCAAAAGAGGAAACCATTTGCTGTGCAACATCCTGTTCAGTTTGATCCATTACTCAAAACACGGCTCCACATACACACTGCACCGGGTGCCTATGTTTACAATCTGACAGGCAAGGCTGTCTTTTCTAAAGCCATACATCATGATTACAAAAACAAGGCCCATCTCTACCTCTGCTTTTGGCATGGGAGACAAAGATAAAGTTGTAGAACAGAAGACACCCAATAAAAGAGCTATCCATTCTGGTGCCACTGCAAACTGAAGCCATAATCAGTCACTAAATATTGGAAACAAAATGCATTGCTTTCGTACACCCACACGGATTCAAACTAAAAATTTCTTCCTCAGCAATCACTGAATAACTGTGAAGCCTCATGTTTGACCACAAGCCCCAGAGACAGCAACAATTACTAACATAATATGTTCCATTTATGTGCAGTTTGGCTGTGTGAAATGTGAAGTGGGAAAAGTTTTTTTTCTGTTAATGAGCAACAGAGTTTCTGAAAATCACAACCAGTGACCTTCTCAGATGACAAGATGACAATTCAAATGCCAGCCACTAGATGGCAGTAGCACCACATTCTTGTGAGTGTAGGAGAAGGCAAATGATTTCAATAGCAGAGCTGGAAGTGTGGGCTGTGAAAACGATCAATTCATTACTCTATAGCTGATGATATTTTAGTATAGGGGAAAAAGCAAAAGGCCTCAAGTCAAACAAACAGTGCTGTCCTGAAGCTGAACAGATCTGCCATACTAAAACAAGATAAACATTTATAAAGGAGACACAGAATTAATTTAGTCATAACTCAATGCAATGATTAGGCGTATAAAGTAAACCTCAAAACGGTAATTTAAAATCATACTATACCTTTTTCCGGTAAATTCTGCTTGACCTTTTTTGTTGAACAGGAATCTAGAATCACTGTACCCCCAGCCGTTCCATTTCATAATCTCCTGCCTATGGAAAAACAAACAATGGGACAGATTAAGTGAGTGACTCATGCGGTCTAGATTGACTGAAGTCAAGATGGGGCACGGAATAATATCAGAGGGAGTTGCAAAGATACATGTGAAGGTGATTTCTGGGAGGCAGCACCCTTGTATATTCTCAATTTGCCACTGCAGGCCTTTCAGGCGATGCATTTTCAAAACCTTAATTCCTGTTCAAAATTTGGATAAGAGATCTCAAGCAAGACAAAGGAAAAAAAGTCCTTGTGGATAATCTGATACCTTGTGGTGGTAACTGAACACACTGGTGCAATATTTTCACAGCTAACCAGGCCTACGGTGCACTATTTCACTAGGGAGATTGCCCCAGTTTCCTCATTTTACTATCAGTCATTCCACAGCCTGCCCATTCATTTGTGGTGGAGCCGGCTATCAAATGGCAAATTTACAGTATGGGAGGGTGCAGACAGTTACACCTACAATATTCCCCGGGTATTAGTCGCTGCACAGCGCTCTGAGCACAGGCTGGCAACCACAGCTTGTTGTCATGGTAATGTTAGGGAGCAGCAACGACATTCAAATATCATACCCATCAACAAAGGTAGCTAGCCCCGTCCAACAGAGATTCCCTTTGCTGTCAGCTAACTCCCATTCAGCTCTACCCATATTTACTAAAGGTGGGATAGGATAAGATATTATGGAATTAGAGGTATATATTATGGAATTAGCTGAACAATGGCTTAAGATGATGATGAAGTATACCACTATAATCATTGGTTCCACATCCAAAGATAACAAAACAGCCTCTGGAGTATTACTGTACTGTGCTCTACTCATGCTTCTTGTAGAAACACCACCCCACCACCACTCAGAGACCGACCATAACTCATGTGTCACTTGGGACGGGATGCTAACATAGTAGAGTAAAAGCCATAATAAAGATTAATACCTGCCAAAGTGGAGTTTCCTATAAATTAGGAGCGAAAGCACAAACGAGACGCAGGCACAGTGAATCATACTTTGAATGAATCCTCACCACCAGTGGTGTCCTGTCATGGCTGATGCACATACCGGCGGAAAATTTATCAACGAAAAGGTCAACTGTGCGGAGAGGTCAGCGAATACAGACTGTTGGACAATTTAGTGATCTAAGCATATGCACAACAGCCAGGACCTACAGATAGGAGCTACCATAGGTCCTATAGAAACTGAGAATTATTTCATCAAACTGAGTGGGGGCGGGCCTTCCCTACCTGGGTGCATCTAAACCTGGTCTATGTGCGGGAAAGGGGGGGGTTGAAACCGTTGTTCATTGCACCTTAAACACATCATACAATAGGGACACTTCTTCCTGTAAACAACATAACATCTTTTGCCTTCATCAGTGTCAATGGTCTTTTGGTTAAAGTCTTGCAGCAATATAGAGCTCACACCTATCCACCATGTTCTGTTCCATCATTGGTGCTTTGCTTACAGCCCCTGGCCACCATTAACATTATCCACAATTAAACTGTAATTAAACTGTGCCACAGCCAAGAAACTAGTTCTCCACGACATCACACAGTTGCTTATATTGACAGCGACCACAGGGTCAAAACACTTGGAAGCCTAATGACCAGTGTATCTACAATAATATATATGAATGTTTTCCCATCCCAGGGAATCCTTGTTGTTTTTTCCCCCACAGAAAAATTGTGTTGTGGATAATGTTGATCATGACCAGAAGCTATGGGCTGAGATATTATAAACTTCACAAGCGAAGAGCTCTATTTTTCACTGACCGCAGACTGAAAAGGAGCGTATTATTACGGCAAGTATAAAAGGAGCTGCAGACATCTTAACACAAACAAATGAATGACTTTCTCCAGATTACATGAGAGGTAGTACATCTATACCAGTGGTTTCTAAGCTGATATAAACATGACGGGATATTTCTTTCTGGCAGACAGATTGGTATGAAATAGAAGGTGTTGGATCATGCCTTCACTAGAGTTGTCTTCAAAGTTTTAGCTGAGACCCCACTCAACCGGCAAACCAGGCTTTTGACTTGAGTAACCAACCACACAAGAATGACGACATTTACAGGCTCTGCCAAATGGGGGGAAAAGTTTACCTGAGTAAACAGTCTCTTGGTTTTCAATCAACTAAATAGTGACTGTTTGTTTTATTATTGCAACATGGTTAAGATAAGTCCAAATTCACAAAAGGCAGACGAAAAGAGGTTATCGATACTGCACAGAAATAGCCCGATATGCAAGTACCTACCTGCACTTCACTATGTTATTGATTCATCCCTATTAAAAAAATCTATTTACTTTCATTCTAGTTCTTGCACTGGCCTATTGTACCTAAAGACTACTGCTCTACTACTTGTGATGATGTTGACAGACAAATGCTGTTATGGTTCACTGGCTGTAATTTTGTTTTGTGTCTCATGGATTATCAAACTGTGTGGCAGCACTGATTTAAATGCCTGAAGTGTAAATATGAAATACTCAGATCCAAGCTCAACATAACTTTTGGTGGACGGATGGGACTGAGAGACAAAACATTTGCATGTCCATGTTGACCAAAATACTGTGCTGAAACAGATTATGCACTGAGCTGAGGAATTCAAACTTACAAGTGTAGACTAGGCTAAATAACCACCGTGGTATTTGGGACTGACACTAGATGTCAGTGCAGCGTGGTGGTGTTTCCTCAAAAGGAACTGAGCTCCTCATAGGTTGAAAGTCAGACCACCACTAGTCCTAACCAATCAGATCAACATAGGGGACGGAAAAGTTACACTTTTCCCTCTTTTGTCGTTCTTGCAACTTGCATGGGTTGGGTGCCCCATATCTGAAATCAAATTTTAAAAACTGACTTTTGCGGGTAGGAGAACGATGTTTCACTGAACATCATCTATGCCTCCCTTCTATTTATCATGTCAAATTGACTCTCAAGTGTAATTACCAATGAGAATGGCAATTACTGGCTAATCTACGCTACAGGTCTGAATAGCCAAATTCATGAGTCAAATAGTAATGGGTGCGCAACTGGAACTGACCCAGACTAAGCAATGCCAATAACGGTGTTAATGACTTTATTAAATGCCAGTAAAGATGTTAATGACTTGTAATACAATCATAAATGCCAAAGTGTGAGGAGCAGTCACGGCTAACGTTAGCGCTAACCATAACCTCAGTCAACGTCATTAGACTGTAAAAATACAACAATATCATAAACCTATGAAAAGCCACAGATCATGTTAGCTGTAGCTGGCTAGAAAAAGTTAAGTAGACACTGACTGCATGTTTATTCAAGAGTCCAGCCGCACCCTCCCCACAGTAAATGAATGGCTACTTTGTTTGAGCAAACTAACGTTAGCTAGCAAGCTAACTTAAATATCGCTGAATTTAACAGTCCTATTCAAGCTTGAAAGACAGGGGGAATTAGATGTATGTATCTAATCGGTTCTCATTCAGCTAGTACTACTACTGATGATGGGGTTGTAAGTATGTAGAAACACTGAGGATGGAGCCCTCGTCCACTGACTGACGTTAACGCTTCATCACAGCTTTTTACC
Organism: Holocentrus rufus; assembly: GCA_900302615.1. Taxonomy (NCBI): domain Eukaryota; kingdom Metazoa; phylum Chordata; class Actinopteri; order Holocentriformes; family Holocentridae; genus Holocentrus; species Holocentrus rufus. Next base: position 23,386 of record OMLF01011486.1, read on the forward strand.
TCCTCCTCGGCACCGTCTTCTCCGTAGTTGAGACATTTGTCTTGCTCTGCTCAGCTTTGCATTCAGCAGCTACAACGGCCGAATCGCTGTCCACGGGTTTCTGTAAATGCCCGGCAATTATCCTCAGTCTTTGCTGTGCAATTCGTTGCCTGTCGGAGCTGCTGTTGGACGCCATGCTGCTTCCGTGTTTGTGCAGGGAGGGAGCGGCGGCTGTCAGAGGTCAGCGCAGGGAAAGTATGCTGCCTTCACGGGCTGTCGGAAACATAGCGATCACCATTTGAGCGCAAATGAACGACCCCCCAAAAAAGAGGCGAGGAAAGAGAAACCTGGCAAAGTAAGAATTTGTGATGTGATGTTGCGTTTTTGTATTGGAGAGAATCGGAAGAGCTCTCAACAACACATGTTTAAAGTTATGCACTATTTTAGCATATCTATTTGTGATTTATGTAAATATTTAGCAATATCTTATATTTGTATGTTCATTTTTGTTAAACTTTAATCAGGCATTTAAATTAAATAGAACATAATTACATGCCTAATGCATATTTTCTCTCTTTGTGGCTGCAGCACAGTGACACTGTACCGCTTAATTTCTAAAATAAAACAACAGTCACCAAAAATAAACTTTTGTTAACATTTTATTATCATTTCCAAACAACACCGCTTTGAGCGCACAAGTGGGAGGCTATTTGCGACTTTGAACGTAGGAAGGAGCTTACGAGGAGTCCTTGAAGGCAGCATTTTACGTGCGTCCCATCATGCCTTGCAATGTACGACTGATTACATAGTAGGCTATGATCTCTAGGCTATTGGAATTTTGTAGTATCAAATATAGTAGGCTAAATTTATAGTGATATTGACAAGTCTGCAGTGCAGTTTGTAAGATTTCAATTAGCTGCACATTCACGGAAACAAATTGAGATATCAATGCTTATAAATATAGTAAAATGAATTGTATAAAAGTTATCTTTATCAAGAGCTAGTGTACATGATGCATGGACAGCTGAGGCAATGGAAATTAACATTGGCGCCTTAAGCTGGTATGGGACAGGATAATAGAAGAAAGAGAAACAGCGGGCCATATGGAACCAAAGAAAAAATGAAGAAAACGGTTTAATAAGTAAAATGCTGTTGTTCTAAACAAAACTGTCACCAAAATAGCCCATCTAAAATTTGCACGTTTTCCATACATCACAACTTTAACATAAACTGTATCTGTGAGTGAACTGGCAGTGTAAACCTATAGATGATAAAACTATTCTCCATTCTTTGAGTTGCTTTGTCTGCCACTTCTAGAAACAATCTCACTGCTCATCATCCCTGACTTTGATTAAGGTTTATGCTTCTTAAAACAGTATCACTGAATTGTCTGCATACACAGGCTACATGACATGGTGTAAATTTGAGAGGAACTTAAACCATTTCACTTTACTGTTTACCTTTCTGCCTCACCTCCACTAAGTCACATGACCAGCATGGCTACTGTTTCCATATGGCACACAGTGCTCTTTTAAGTAATGATGTAACACGCTGAGTTATACCGACCGCAAGCAACGGCTATTTTGCAGCAGAAATTCACCATTATCAAAATGATAGAGCTTGCATGAAACACTTCACAAAGAACCAAACTTTATTTGAGAAAACAATCATTCTTAAACAGAAATATTGTGCCTTGCTGTGAACTGATCGTCCAGATGTTTGATGATTTGTTTCCCACAGGCCAAAGTATTAACTCACAAAACAAAGTTCTGTAATGCACTGACTGCAAACAATTAGAGTCTAAGTGTATCACAGAACTTTATTTGGAAAGCCATAGTGCCACCTCATAGGTTTGTCCTTTGTGCACCCCTATGCACTTCATGACTGAGTGCTCCTTAACCTGTAATAAGGCACAGAAAACAAGAGACAATAATACATTTCAACTTTGTAATGATCTCTTTCTTTATTGTATTACGTTTCATGGAAACATTTTAATCTTATGAAAGCAACTGTCTCCTTCAGGGTGAACCTGCTGTAATTCAACCTTCACATTTGGATAAGACTAGAGCATAACAAGTATCCAAGACTTGAAAAAGGACTGGGCCAGAATGGCTTGCTGTGAGATGAGTCTTCTCTTGTAAAGGCCTAGTGGAGATTCTTAGATGCTGTCAGCCCTCTTCACTAATGATTAATAAATAAATATCATTGAGGCCTCTGCCTTAAAATGTGTTTACTCACCACTTCAACTTTGGCAGTCTGCGAGACTGTAAAGTTAACATTTTGCCAGTCTCTGTATTAGCTGACATGTTTAAAGACTGCAAATTTGGAGGCACATTTATCTCTATTAGAATGATCTCATTGCTAGGGCCATAAGCCTTTGAGTATAATGATTCTACCTGTTGAGCTTTAACAACTTTCTGAACTGCATAATGGGGAATGATATCCCCACTAAACAATGTAGGTAAATGTCATAGCTTTGAGGAAAATGCTGTAGACCATGCTGAGCTCCAGGAGTATTGAGTTCCATAAGTTTGAAGGTAGTTAAGACAGTGGCCACTTCAACAGCAGGTAATGTGCAATAACTTTCAAAGTGCAAAAAAGATAATGACACAAATAATGCCACGTTTCAATTACTATCGTGTCAACGAATTCCACAACAAGAAATATGTAAAAGGCAAAGTAAGTTCTGCAAGTCATACTGTACCTGATAGAGGTAGACGCAAGGGGCCAGCTGCAATCCAACACGAGGGGCAAATAGTCTAGATCATAAAATGCAAAAGGAGAAAGCGATCTAAAAACATTGCGGGCCACGGCCAGATTAACAATGCAAAAGCTTGTTCTCACTGCGGTTGATGTCCGTCTGTGGACTTGCAGTAGGCTACACTAATCGTAAGGTGCCTTATGCCGCTTTTACCTTTTCTTCTTCCAGTCCTGTGCAGTTCACTATCTGCAGCTGGAAGAATGTCGACGTGGAGCTGCCAAACGTGAACGCGTGTTCATGAGCGCGCTTGAGGAAAAAAAATAGTCTTTTTAGTGTAATTTCACGCAGTGGCACAGTGGGCTGCACTATAGTGTGAGGTTCTTTACAGATAGGTGCTAGAGCGAATGCTAAAGTCTACCTTATGAGGTTGACATCTTTCAGACGAGCCTTAATTGCATCGCGATCCAACTTCTTACTTACGTTGAGGTGTCAGAATATTTTAAATTCATCAAGCTGCGAGGATTTCGGCTCTATAGTTTACACAAACCCAACAACTTCTTTTAATGCTAATCTTCAGTTTCACCGACTACAGTAGTCTATAGGAGACCAGTGTAAATCAACAATAAGCACTGTCACATCAAATTATCACATAAACGTCACTATAGAGAAAAAATGCTATAGTATTGCTACAATAGCCTCCCTGCAACTTACACTAACTGGTATTCTGTAATGAGTGTACAGTGACCTTATCATACTTGCAGTATTTTTAAATCTCCAGTATCATTATCTTTATCACAGTATCATTATAGGCTATTTCTATGATATATACATAATTTATGGTGATATTTTCTATAGTATCCTTGTAAAATATAACCTTATAACTTATAGTCTTAAAATCGTCCTTTTTCATCAGTACATCGTAATGAGCCATTTAAAATTGTGATTAACTATGCAGTATTCTTACCCTGGCCTATGCAGGTCTACTTGGCCTCTCGGCAGCTCTGTGCGTGTCCACCAGTGGGTCTGGGTGAGGTGTCTCTGCGGGACATTGGGGCCCCAGGGCCTCCATCTCCACACCAGGCACATTAACCAGCGGGGGGCGCTATGCACCAGACAAAACCCTTCTGATGATGGGTTTACTAGGAGAGAAGTGGACTTTTATAGTTTAACACTACCATGCAACTGGGTATTAACCCAGAACATATGTTAATAGTGCTAGAAACGTGAAATCGATGTCCTGGTTTTACACAGGGTTTGATATTTCTTTCTCTACGATTTTGTTGTCTAAAGGTCTGGCACAGACCTAGTATTATATATTTACCAATAAGTAAAGTGAAATCTTAATATAAAGCTTATACTTTGTATTTCACGTCAGTTCATTGCGTAACATTTTTTGTTTGGTAACCTGATAAAGAGTTGGGTGCAGCTCGGCTCAGCCTAGCGGCCTCCACCCGCATGCACAGCTCTTATCGCCTCTCAGGCCGGGAGGGGGACTGGGCTGGCTGCCGCAGCTTGTGGGCAGGGCCACGGTGCTGCTCGGGGTTTTCCGTAATTTTCATTAGATGAGAGGAAGCAATATTTCCCTGACCGCCGGATTGTTGCGTCGGACTCCTCGCCTCCAGGTGGCTAGTCTGTCTAATCTGCTTTTTTTGAGGAATACACACATTTCGATCATAGGTGTTTCGTTACGAGAAGGCAGAGCTCCATAATGATGGAAATGGAGGTGCCCGTCATACATGCCAGTCAACAGGTAAAAAAAATTATATATCTATATTTATTGGCCGAACAAAAGTGATTATCAGGCGTGGACAAATAACTAATCCCGCTGGCACAAACTGATCTTTTTCCTTTCCACTATTTGATAATGAGACTGTTTTGTTTAGATAAACTTTTGATGTTTCATGGTTATTATGTTGCCTTGGATAATCGATACGCAGTGTGACAGCCTGGGCCCGGAGCTATAGCGTAGTTATTACAATGTAGACATTTCAGCTCCTACGTAGCCTAGGCCAACGTAAGAAACACGGGATCACATTTTCATTTTAAGTGTTAAGCTTAGCCTTTGTACAGCTTTCAATTCTGCAAGTCATTGACGTATGTACCGTCCGGTTCAGTCGCCAAGGAAAATTTTCTATAACCGATTGGACTGTGAGGTGTTTGGGCTGGCATAGCCAATAAAATAATATTATCTACGCCCTGATAAGTTGATAAACACAAAACTTTGCCCCTCTTAAGCTTTTTCTTATAGATGTTTGGCATGGTGTCTGTCAGTCTGAGCCCTCCACCCCTTCTTCCTCCCCCTATGCATGTGATCCCATAGCTGTTTTGGGGCTATGTTTTATTCATTCTGAGTGATCTCTGTAGGCTACCTCAAATGACTTAAAACTGTAGCCTTCAACATGGTTGCTTGTTCCCCAGTGTTTGATATACAAAACCACAGAACGTATTGTTGGCCAGGGATTAGACTTGCTTTCATACAAAAAGGGTGTGATGTTGGGTGAAAAAAGTTGAGGAGGCTTTAAATCTGTAGTGTTTAGATTAGCCTGTCATAAGAGAGGGTCATTGGAAGTACGCAGCCTGATGGATGTGGGTCTATAGGGTTGTTTTGGAACATGTGCAGCTGTGTTTCATCATCCTTGGTCAAGGGTGGATGTCCACTGAATTCTGATGAAAGGAAGCATAATAAACTGCTCCAAACTCCCTTTGAGGACCTTGCGTGTATCTGAAGAGTCAGGTAAATGAACAACCCACACTAACCAGGCACGCAGCATAGTATCACACTGTCACTCAGGTTTGTTGGTTAATGGAACAAGATGTTTGGCCTGTTGGTTGGCCTGTTTTCATAGCCACATGCCTCTTATTTCTAATTTCTGTAAAACAAAAGATATGGTGTATTTTTACTATGTCAAAGTCAAGATATGTTCTGTGGTCACATAGGTGGAAGTATGTTGTTTGTCTTGTTGAGAAGTCCGGGAAAAGAGGTTTTATGAGCTAGTTTCCTTGTTCTCATGCCAGTCCTGAACTTGTGACTTACAGACACCCGCATTCACACCACACAAAGTATGCAGTGTCTATGGCATTACTACTATCTGCTTCTGTGAGATTATGAGCAATGATTTGTGAAGGCTAACATTTTGTAGGACAATAGGACTACATAACAGCACAATTAAACAATCCCTCTTGCAGACTACAAGACATCTTGATTTTTATTTTATTTTTGTGATCAGTGACAATGTAAGGCCTAGAGTTGGACTGGTATATATATATATATCAGACAGGGATCTGCCTTTATTTGATTATCAGATGTCGTTAATGTATCCATGTCTTCCCTTTCTGAAATGAAACAAATAACTCTCTAAATGTTG
>OMLF01011488.1:9576-24870 GCA_900302615.1 Holocentrus rufus
AATTTCGTCGGTTTGGAAGTTTAAGGACCTCTATAAGTTTTATTCATTTTTAATTCATTTTTACATTTTTGTTTATCCTTTTGTTATTTTTTTTTTAGGTTCTAGCATTTGCCTGTGCGTAATTACGCACAGGCCACCAACATGGCAAATAGGGAATGTACATTAGAAAAAGTAACATACAGCTCAGCGTGTAGTAGCCTATCCAAGACAGTATCGGTGCTCATTGATAGGAAGATTGGATCAACACAACTCGAGTGAAGCCTCACAGAAAAGAGGGGTGTGACCATGGCCAAAGTTTCCTTCAGTGGGCTACCTGTAGAGGCTCCGGGCGCAGCGCATAAATACTCCTCCCTCTGGGAATGAGTTCAGTCCTCAGAGAGAGAGACAGAGACGGATTGCGGTTTTGGGGAATCTGATTAGAGCGGATTATGAATGCTTTTGGACACCAGCCATCCAACCAACAATCCAGCCCTATTCAGCACCACAGCGCTCAGGAGCTCCTGGACATGGCCGTGTACTGCGACAACTTCGGCGTGTACCAGCAGAACCTCCACCACCATCACCCCCAGAGGCCACCGGCGCACCCCTCCAGTTACGGCCTGGGAGAGTACACCTCCCCGTCCACAAACCCATACCTGTGGCTGAACGGACCGAGCATCAACTCCTCTCCTTATCTTCCTGGCAGCAACGGAACGTCGTACATACAGTCTGGATATGGGTCGAACCAGAGGCAGTTCTTGCCGCCTCCCACCGGGTTTGGTGGGGCTGACCTGGGATGGCTCTCCATATCCAGCCAGCAGGAACTTTTCAAGATGGTCAGGCCACCTTACTCCTATTCAGCACTGATAGCAATGGCCATACAAAACGCCCAAGATAAGAAGTTGACGCTCAGTCAAATCTATCAATATGTAGCTGACAATTTTCCTTTCTACAAGAAGAGCAAAGCTGGATGGCAGAACTCAATCCGCCACAACTTGTCACTGAACGACTGTTTCAAAAAAGTGGCACGGGATGAGGATGACCCTGGTGAGTGAGATCTTTACCAAATTATGTTCTTTAGACTTTTGTCCTGTTTGAAAAAATATATAGGCCTATCCACCTTGACAATTCGTTTAGTATAAAGTCCTGAATTTGTATTGTTCAAGTAAGTGATGCAGTTTCAAGGCAAAAGCAAATCTTGTAAATAACTTTTTTGAAGTGGCATTATCTTGGTAGAAAACTATAGGCTAGTTCCAACAATACTTTCTAAAATGGTGAAACTGCAGTAGAAAAAAGTGGAATCATTCCAACACTGTTAATTGCCACTCATTCTGGGCAAAACAAGATTTTGAGCCTCAAAACTAAAGTGACATTTTATGTATGAAACTGAGCCAAACGCTAATGTTTTTTTCACCCAAACAACTCCAAACATTCACCAACACACTGTATTGATTGAGATTTTGCTTCTTTGATAGGTAAGGGCAACTACTGGACGCTGGACCCCAACTGTGAGAAGATGTTCGACAACGGGAACTTCAGGAGGAAGAGAAAAAGGAGAGCTGACATGAACGGAGGTGACAGCGCCGCTCTCCCAGTCAAGTCAGAGGATGGCCCGCACAAGATCTCGGACACCGCCAGCCTCCTGAGCTCCTCCCCGCCCAGCCTGCAGGGCTCCCCGGCCTCCACGGAGCCCAAATCGTCCCCATCCCCGTCCGGCGAGCACAGCCCGTGTTTCAGCAGCTTCGTGTCCAACGTGAACTCGCTGCTGGCGGGGAGCGGCACCGGCACCGACGGCACCAGAGGCGGGGACAGGGACTTCGGGTCCGGGCATCTCGGGGGGTTGTCCCAAACCAGAGAGGGCATGTCTGGACTTGGCTCTTACTCGCCAACTTTAATCTCTCCTCTGAACTCTGACAACAACAGAATGAACTATTACACATCAGTACAGAGTCTCTCAAACCCGCTCTCCAACCATTTTAGTGTTAATAACCTCATATACAGTCGTGAAGGGACGGAGGTGTAGACACATGTATGTGTAGGTCACTGTATATATCCTTACCAGTGTTGGGCTTGTTACTGAAAAAGTAATTTATTACGCATTACGTCTCACACATTTCATAATGTTATTACTCTGCAGGAGCAGGCATTTGTCTCATCTACTGTTTATACTTCTTTTCCCTTCCACAACATAAGCCTGGTTTAGAGAGGGTGGTGACATTATGTGTCATATTTTGATCAGGCTGCTGAAAATGACCGTAATTTGTTCCACCACTCGCATCTGGTAAAATAATAAAATGCGTTACCATCTATCGCTCATTCCCATCTGCGTCTCAGTTTAATTGGCAGTTTCATTTCCTGGATATGAAAGAACAGTTTCATTGTGACATGATGTTTATTTGTTGTACAAGTCAATTCACCCAACACATCTGGCCGTGGACAGATAGTCTGGGCCTGCGGGTCACGGCTAGTTCAACTGTGATCACTTTTTTTAAATGGCTTATTGAAGCTGCTTGGTATCCCCCACCCCTCCCTGCCATAACAAATTATTTTCGTAAGAAGAAAAATTGCATGTATTTTTTTGGAATAAATTGTGTTTTGTGTTTTATTTAAACTCGTGTCGATGTTTGAATAAATTTCAATTATGTGAACTCCTTGACCAGGCCTTCTGTATGTGTCATGTTTATGTTCATCTACACTGAATAAATGAATGAAGTTTCAATACATCACTGGCAAATAGGCTATATTGGCTGTTAAATGAAAATTTCAACTTGTATGATTTGAACTATTAATCACATTAAATCACCTAAATATCCCTATTATGTTCCCATGGAGACTTCTAGTGCGTCTATGCACTCAATAGGGATTTTAGAGACCTTTTCGTAATTTATTGTAATTTCGGGTATTACTATAATATACCTATAATAAAACTATAATATCCTTACAGGGCTTAAACTTTTTCTGTGATAATGTTGATTAGCCTAGTTATTTTTCCATCATTTTTGGTTCTAATAAAGTATGATCGGGCCTTCTCAACTAAACTGTTTCCCCACAGGAATTACAGCATTTGAGGGACTCGGAGTTATTTACAAAGGTTTTCATGTTAAATCGGGCGTTTGAATGAATCTTGAGACCCCGCTGTGCTTTCTCTCTCCCCTCCACTGCACTAACACAGACACTCGACAAATAAATGCCTTTCAAATATTAGTATTATTCTCCCAGTACAGTCGTTTTTTGATATTGCAAAAAGGTAAAAAATAAAATAAAATGAACAGGTTAAAATGCTTTAAAGCCTGTCAAAAAATCTGAAGTCAAGTGGCTATAAACAGTACAGTGTGTAAGACAGACATTTTCCGCCTGTCACTTCCAATAGACCCAGTTTCAACAAGCAATCAGACCTTTAACTTACTCCCACAAGGTTCAGAAGTTCAGCTTTTTGTCTGGGCCGCTTTTTATTCATACTGTGCCTGTTTGATGTCAACCTGTTTGTTGAATATTCCACCTGTCTCCATCTATTCCCAAAGTCTTGTCACGCAAAACGCTGGGAAATGTTCGTGTGTGTGTGTGTGTGTGTGTGTGTGTGTGTGTGTGAATCCTGGTAATGGGATTTGTTTTTATATTGTGAAACACCGTGGAAGAGCATTCGCCGAACAATTGACGTGAGAGCTCCACGGCATGGAACGTGCTTTTGTTGTGCATGTGTCCTAGGGGACACAACAGAAAGCCTGTTATTGGGGGAAAATATTAAACAGCCCATCCAATGGAAATGTTCAAGTGATTTAACACCCTGCTTCTGTCTTATTTTGAAACAATATGGGGTACGCACGAAATCAAAGCCTGTAAATAAAAGGAAACACCTCTTAATTGGTTGATAATTGAATTCACTCAGGCGCTCTGTGGTCTGGAATAAAAGAAAAATTAATTGACAAGACTTTCGTGCCCCTGGTTGGGACACAATGGAAGCTGGCAATTCAAGAGATCCCCTCCTGGGCTCAAATGAAAATATTGCGATCTGAGGATCTGGGAACAAATTATCTCCCTCAGGCCACATTTTGCTCTATTATCTATGGAGCAGGGCCACGGATCAAACAAAGAGGATTTTTGTCATACTGAAGCGGGTTCTCACAGCAACAAGTTTTCTGTTGAAATCCTCATCAAATCCAGTGAATAGAGTATGAAGTCTTGAAGTTGAATTGAAATTGAAGGCCTTTTATTTCTTGTCCTTTCAACATTTCTTGGTCACCAAATTCAGTTCTTATTCTAACCAAAATTCTGACAAATAAACAGAACTAAGATCCACTTAAATGCTATTTGTATTTTCATATACCCAGTTACAAACACAAAGCCTGCAAGTAAAACACAGAATACATCCATCATTGTAAGTTTTAGTGGTTGCCTTCCAAGTTCTCATGCAGCAATTCATCTCAGCTGTCTCAGTTCTCAGAGAGGCAACGCTCCAGTGCCCTCTGCCTGGAGGGCACATTTACCTGGCCCCTATGAATATCAGTCAGGCCAGCCTGGGTCCCCTGCTCCTGTCTGCTGTAGCTGCTGTAGGGCCCCTGGCCCCAGGGCTAGGGATAGGCCCAGCAGAAGACCTGTGTGTAAGGGTGGCCCCAGTCCCCACACATGCCTGGTGGGCTAAACCCATAATGATGGGTTTGAGGCTCACAGGGTCATCCCTCCAAAGGCAAGGTTGGCTCATAATTGAAGGAGCCAATGTTTTAAAACTGGATTATTTTAATCCTGTTTCTCTAAACGGGTCTAGATAAAGCAAATGATGGCAACACTGAAGACGAGTGTCAGCAATGTCAGGGACAGATTTTCCCTTAAATGTCAGCCTGCTTAGAGTTCAGTTTAGGGCATTTTAGAACAGAAAGTAGAATCCTTTTGGCCATGAGGCAAAATATTATTTAGTGACATAAATATTAAGCCAAATGAGCATTTGTCAAACTGTGTTTTTCCTCAAGTCTTTTCTTGAGTCTAAATTTAGGCTCTAAATTTAGACCTGGGCATGACATGGCACTCTGAAAGGAGAGGAGCTGTGAATGTAACAAGGCCCTGCAGCTTGGTGATGTGCACTTGTAAGTGCAGTTCGCCAGTGAGTGACATGAGCCGGAGTGATGAATCACTGGTGGATAAAGTTGCACTCAGCAAGGTGAGAAACTTTACTTCCATTAGCCATTAAGGAAGATCTCTTCGACTGATAATGAGCAACTAGAACAAGGCCTGTCACCCTCCTCTCCACTCCAAATGCTTCTCTGCACCTTTGAAATGTACTATGCAGGTTTGCCTTTCTTTTGTAGATAGGCTTTTTTCTGCTGTTGTAGAGATGTGTATGTAATGTAAAGACAAATATGCTGGTTTATATGGTTTGTAAGGGACTGAGAATTTCAAATAAAAAGATCTCCAGAACCTAATCATTTTTCCATAGCCTATATAACACTACCTTACAAGAAAATCTAAGGGGTTATATAAAGAGGGAGACTGTCTGTCTGACCCCTCTAAAGAACATGATAGCTCGGCTACAGAGGGTCTGATTACAGCCTGGATCTACCCTGAAATTTCACATCTGTTTGTAGCAGTCAGCGGGCATTACAGGGGTGATTTCTTATATTACAGCTCAATCTCTTGAGGAAGTTAAATATTTAAGAGAACAATATGATGACAGCTTCTGGGGAAGCCACTATAGGGCTGGGCGGAGGGGGGGCACCCATCTTCACTGCACTTGAAAAGGATCGTGTGGGCATCTGATAGCTGAGGATAATGTCTATCAATTGGCATGACCTGATTCGGTTTCATCATCCTCCATCCGAGGCCCATAAAAAGCCTAACGTATGGCCCGGTAACGGCATGGGATCTCTGCTCTGAGTGAGCAGCCATATGGATTATTTTATACAGAACAAGTCCCATCTCAGCACAAACTGCTCGGTTGTTACCAGCATGTGAGAAATCTGGAGACACCTCCTCACAGACCGTTTGTCAAATCCTTTGCTTTTCTTATTTTAAATTCTTGTCCTTATTTTTTTAGATTAAGCCCGTTAAGATATAGATTTAGATCTGGATGTAATAAACAAAAACAGAATGCTAAAATGTCTAGGAACATTCCATTTCATAATTCAGTCACGCAAGATGCATTTTTCCACTGTAGAGTGTGTTGTTTTTGTTACACGGTATGCTTTTGTATAAGCATCTCAACCTGGAATGCTTCTTTCCAGTCTTCAGTGGCAGTAAGAACAGGCATGTTTTTGGGACTAGCACCAGGAATTATTGGTGATCGCAGGAAGGGCAAACCCTTCAGAGCACACAAGGCTTGCCAGAGGAGGAACCTGCTGAAAGAGTCAAAGAGATACGAGGATTAACGGACTAGAACGAGTCCCAGTAAATCCACAGCCAGGGCCTGTCTTCACATCGCTCTGTCTGGAAAACCTATCCCCACTACAGTGTAACCTATCCCCTGCTCCGTCTATTGCTGGAATATATTTTGACAAAGTCTTTGTTCCCACATTAGGGAACTGTAGTCAGATAATTCTTTATCCATGACCTTTGTCATAACAAACCGTGGTGGTAGTTTTACACACTGTTGGAGAGCTCACAGAGGAAGGTTCATGTCAGCTGGACAAATGTTTGTAACGAGCTGTGGGGACTTCTCACTCTCTTTCAGGCTTCCCACTCTTTGTGAGAAATGCAGCACGATGCAATCTTCATATCTTAACAGCTGCTTACATATTTTTGTACGTCAATAAATATCTGAAAAACCGCAGAACAAAAAAAAACATTTGAAAACAATAATTTCTTATTACAGAGCAACACTTTTGGTATTTATTAATTACACTTCAAACTAGAAGTGGAGCACAAATCTCTGCCAATGCCAAACAATTCCTCAATTTTCAAAGGTGCAGCCTCCATAACAGCCTATTATGTCTGTTTTTGTTTGTCTTCTGGGTGTGATTTTACAACATACCCAGCAGGCCTGTCTGTCCATGAGTTCTCATCATAATCCATCCCTAACTTTTTCAGTGATTTGGCAAACAAACAAGCAACTTCCTTACAGCTTCATTGGTGGAGGTAATCACTGTGGATTATTTAACATTGCTATTAAATGCAAAAACTTCAACACAGTGAAAGACTTCGCCCATGCTCCCTAATAAATCCACAACCATTCATCACCTCCATGAAATTCCAAACCATGACCTTATGAGAACAATATCCAGGGTTCATGGAACATCAATTTCTATGTGCAGTGCAGCAGAACAAATATCTGAGTAACGGCCAATATGTAATCATTTCAGCTCGGTCCAGGGACCACTTTAAGCCTTGCACATGATAATGGCACATTTGACCTGTTGGCACTCACTTAAACCCATGACAGTGGCTGCTGCAGTGCTTGAACAAGTTTGGGACCTTTTGAAGAAATCTTAAATCTTAAACTATCTGAGGAAATAGTGTACAAAGTGAACACCGTGCAGCAAAAGTTTGAGTGTTCAGAGGAAAATGGGCTGTGTTGTGCTCCCGATGCCTTGCAGTGATACCACCCTGCTAGAAACACCTGTATGCTGTCATTACCTCCTCTTCGCGGACAGGAAGCGGTGACAGATGACGGAGGAAGTAGCCTCCCGCGGGGGAATCCAGTTTACCCGCTGCTGCCCGGACCCTTGGTCGCAAGATGGAAGTGAGGAGATCACTCTGTTCTCAGGGGATTCTGAAAATAGCTACTTCTGGACAGCGTGTCTGTCACTGTCAGTCGCTCTGGAGGAAGCGATCTCTCACGGTGAACATTACGTAAGATGAAGTTCCTGTTGTCCGAAGACACATCCCACCTGGAGAACGTTTGCACCTTCAGAGCTGTCTCGATACAAGGCATTTGGAAGAAACAGATGTTTAGTGTGAATAGAAGTGTTGTTGGCACTGGAAGGCAACTGGATAGAATCACCCCTATTGCTTATGAATGTTGCACATTTGAGTTTCACCTGCTCCCATGAAGCAGGCGAGTATTGTTCTGCTCCAGTCCTGTGTGATGCTGGTGCATCTGCCTTGAGGAATTCCCTGGCACCCCCTTTGGCCCCTAATGAGACCCCCTACCTCCTCCCTCTATTATGAGGGATGCATACCAATAGAGAGACAAGAGAGGGGAGACAGACTGAGCCTTGGAGATCTCTGGAACCCTCCCTGCTTTAAAGCATCAAACGCGCCCCTCACAGAGAGCAAAGTAATGGGCCTGATCAAGATTTAACCAAGTTTGTCCCACGTAAGCCGCAGATGATCTGTGGCTGAAGGCTCTAAATGATAGCCTTTCAAAAGGGACAGGCATGCCCCCTCCAAATGCTCCTTTTGTGCCTGCCACTAATCCTAGCCCGCACTTCAAGGTCCTGGATCACTTCTGAGGCAGCTAGTATCATCTCAAAGGGGAGGGAAAGAAAGGTCCCAGTTTCAAACCGCCAGCCTTTTTTCAGGTAGATGTAATGCTGTGATAAGCTGAGCACACCTCTCATGCCTGTAATTACAGCAATCAGCTATCTGTATTGCTGCAATTAATTTCTTAATGAGTGTGCCTATAATAATTAACATGTTCGAATTATTACATTATGTAAATGTCCAAGAAGGATCAAGTTACATCTTCTCCAAGTTTTCATTTCCTTTTGGAAAGCAATGGCTGTTAGGAATAGAGAGGTAGCTTGCAGATGGAAACAAACCAGTGCAGTAGCAGTCAGGGAAGATGCTTATTTGCCAGACAAGTGTTCAAATAAACATCAGCGTATGGCAAGTGCTCAGTGTTGACTCTGGTATAGGACTCTATCAACCCCAAACAGCTCTGTGTGTCAACTATAAACACAAGGCGTGCACCCTGTCTAGGGAACCGGGCTTCCACCCTCATTGCTGCTCCTGCTGCTGCGAAAGCCCTCGGTTAACACTCGCTGCTCTGCTCGGTCTGCCATTGTTAACCAGGCCGTGTTCCGTGATAAAAACAAGCCAGTGTCATGTCGCTCCAACTCATTTAACGCAGCCTGTTCCCCCTTGTTATGCGGCGGCATTCCTGTGCTATGACATAATCCAGGATGCATGTGTGCGTGTGCATGCACCTGTGTGTCTGTGTGTGTGCATGTGTGTGTGGACGTTCGTGCATGTGATTGTGTGTGTCTGTGTGTCACATGGGCAATGCTGACAGCACCATTGAGAGGCCTACATCATCCTCAAAAGTGTGTTGACATGCCCCCACTTGACAAAGGGGCCTTTTTTTATTCAGCATGAGGGAAAAAAAGGTTTTTACAGGGCTGTGATAATCTGAGACGCAGAAAGGCATAATTAAAACAACAAAAAGGAAACCCTATATTTACCTATGAAATAGAGATGATCTGCTGATTACTGGGTGAATCATTAATGCACGCTGAGATTGCTGTGTTTATTTACAGTGATTTACGGTAAAGACAGATAGAGGGATATTCTAAGCTTACAATAATAAAGAAGAAAGCGTAACACTTCCGTAGCATGAGACCTAATAAAAACATTTTGCATCATTTATAATTGCAAAAGGAGACAGATCTTATAGTAACCTGGGAATGCTTTCATTATTATTTGGACTTCTTAGTGTTAACATATAAACATTAGCTTTAGCA
The DNA here is from genome assembly GCA_900302615.1 of Holocentrus rufus. Classification (NCBI taxonomy): domain Eukaryota; kingdom Metazoa; phylum Chordata; class Actinopteri; order Holocentriformes; family Holocentridae; genus Holocentrus; species Holocentrus rufus. The sequence continues at coordinate 19,164 of OMLF01011488.1, forward strand.
TGGAGGCAAATTATTTCTTTTTTGATAGCAACCCCACTGCGGTTTCAAAAATTATGGGAAGAACCAAGACAAAATTTTGTTAAAGTATTCCCGATGTCCCACTGAGTCCCTCTCAGCCATCCTCTGTGGCAAACCACAGAACGATCGTCCCGGTGAATCTTTGTTTTTTCTAACCCCTACCGCTCTCAGCATGGAGTGGCTTTTCAAACTTTTGTCATGAAGCGCAGGAACAACGTGACAAGAAAATGCTGAGTAGCTTCTTAATAAAGGTCGGCGCAGGTTCAGTGAAGTTGTTTTTAGGCTATTAGAAAATCTATCATTATTCATCCACTCTCTCTCTCTATCAGCCTTTATGCATTACTACAATTTTCTTCAATTAATATGTCCACTTGAGGGGCTTTTAAAAGCAGCTTGAGTTGTTGAGAGACACACTTTTTTATTTACCTTAACCTAGAAGGGACCGACACACTGACAGGGACATCATGATTGATGGGACACCATCTTAATTAGGTGGGTCAGGCCGTAGCCAGATAGCTTTGTGCGACTGTCAGTGCCCCTCCCTATATAAATTGTGTAATTATCCCTTTCATTACCTTGGGCTTTCAGGCTACCTGATAGAATTCAAAGAGAGGTGTCACTATCTCTTATCATTATGCTAATGGCACTTGTGACCAGCAGTTAAATCACAATAGGTTGGGGGGGTGGAACAGTAGCTATCAAGCCAGTCTGCCTGTCTAGAGGACGACCCCAGCCAAGGAGCTGTCTGTCTGCAGGGTGATGGGCTACAACATGTCCGGAGGCCCACGGGGGATCCCGGCCCCTGTTACCTAGTAGGGGACGGCAGACCTGGGATAAGTCCTGGTGGGCAAGCCCCCCTAGCCTCCATCAGCATACGGGTGGGCTGCCCAGACGCCTCCTCAGGATCCATTTGAATATGATTAGACATTAATGACCTTCACTAATGAGCACACAGAAGCTGCTTTGTTTGGAGCTATCTCAGGACTTTTCTGGTGTATAGGCATGTGGGGTCAGATCTTAGAAATAAGCCTTTGTCTGGTACCTGTCCTAAAAGCAATAGGCTTTGTGGTTAGTTCTTGGTAAACTGTGAGGCTTACACCACTGTGGTTACTGTAGCAATAGTCTGATAAAGAGGGAGTAAGAAGTGGTTAATTTTCCTGATGCTGAATAAGCCTGACACACTGCCCTATGCGTACATGTCAACACTGGGAGATGCTTGCAGGGGTCACACTCCGATGACTGAGCATACAGCTTTGGGCTTTTCACTCACTGAATGACCACAGTCTTCTTACCGAATACTGAACAAGATCCACATCCTCTATCAGTGCTTTCATCTGTCAAAACTATCAATCAGAAGTGCTATTAAAACCCGTATTGACCGCACTGTTACACATCCTCATTTGACGAATCCCCCGTTCATTTCACAATTACTAGACTGTAAAAGGAAAGCCCCTGCGGAGGTGCTACAGAATGATGACACAAGTTGAACTATGTAGGGGTCGGGCTGGTTCTACCATTAGATCAGGCAATCTATCCAATAAATATAATGAGGATGAATCAGAGAGTTGTCCTGGTTTTAATGGTGTGTAATGGTATGAGCGCTGACAGCGTAATAGCCCTGGCTCTATTGGCTTTTCTCATTACATGGCTGCAGAGGCCTTGTCCAACCACTATAGTTAACCCCCCTAGGGCAATCATCCCAGGCCTATATTACTGGCCAGCCTTTAATGAAGAGAACAATCGTCAGTCGTTTAAGTTTAATGAAAACAGCCACCTGCTAAAGAGCACATGGTGACCTCAGAGACAACAATTTTTAAAGGATCCTATGAATCATGGTACTCATGTTATGAATCATGCACGATCAGAAAGATATTGGTGTGCGATTCCCCATTCATACGGCATGTCGAATTTTCAAAACCTCAATTTATTTTTGGGTCATCTGGATTATCTGCCAGCCTTGTGGAACTAATATAAGCCTTCAGTGTAAGCCATGTTATATGTCAGGTAAAAAGGTAGGTGGTACCAGATATTTCTGGGATAATGCCGTCATTGTAAGGGCATGGGGCTGCCCTGGCTCTGGTGTGAACTGAGTGATCAGATGTACAGTGTTGTTTCTGATTCAAAGCCAAACTCATGCCAGAGCTGGGGAAGCTGTCAGGGCAGTTTGGAAGACAGCGAGAACCAGCCCTCGCAGACAATACATCCTTCATTAGACTGCTCTGCCCAAGTCCAGATCATATAACCCAACATTTTCCAACAAAGCCAACAAAGTGGGGAGTCCATTTAAAACACTGAGCAGAATAAGGCAAGAATGTGGAGGGTAGGATTGTGGGTATAAATGAAATTGGAGGTTGTAACAAGGTGTTTGCACTGGCCTGTCAGGCTATTTGCATTACCTTTACCCGTGATGCGACTTCATCTGTCTTTCTCAGATAGTCCCGGTGGTTTAAGATGAAAACTTCCCGCTGTCATTCAAGTTGTCTGTCTTCTTTTCCAGGTTTTCCTCGGTGAACGTTGAGGTAAGAGCACCTGCAGGTCAGTTTTGGCTGTTGTTTACAGTCAACAGAGCTGGAGATCCACATGTGGGACAGATCAGGTGCTTTGAATGGTACTGCTCACCTTCCTTTCCTGGATGACTGTTGGATGGTAACCCTTGTTGTAGCATACTGGGATACTTTCCTCATATCCATTCATGGTGTATGGAGTTATTTTGGAGTTTTGGAATGGCTCACACAGCATCACATTTTTTTGCACTCAGTAATCAAAAAACATATTTTTTTAATTACTGAAAAAGTTTATTATAGTTGGATATATATTAAAACAAATACTGAGTCATCTGTGAAAAACACAAGGTTGATATTTATTTATTCATAATTTTATTTTTATTTATTTATTATAGAAAGAATGGATCTGGTGGCTCATGACACCCATTCCATTGTTCCAAGTTTGAATCTAACAGCACTGGTTGCACCTCAGCTCACCCACCCCTCTCTCTCAACTTTCCTGCTACACTCAATCTATATTTTGTAATAAAACAATAAATATGTAAAATAATATTTTTAAAAAAAGCATAATTATGCAAGTATAGGCAAATGAGGTTTCTACAGATTGTCAGATTCTATCCTTGTTCATTTCAGATTATACATTTTTTAATCAAACTCTGCTCTGCAGTGCATCTACTCAGAAAAATAACACTGCATGCATGGATGTAGTGGAAAGTAAATACACCAATTTTGCCCACTTTTTGATTTGAGGAATTAGGCTGGCATAAGTCTGCCTAACTGTAAGTAATATTAAAAAAATAATGCAGTCTTTGGAGGAAAAATAAAAAGCACCTGAAGTCATGTTTTTATAAAAATAATATAGATAATTCCTTATGCTGGTGATTGGTTGGTCTTATGATGATCATCAACTTCAGGTCATAGTTTACCCACCTTTATATTTACCGCTACATCAATGGGTGTCAAACACACTTGGTCCAATTAAGTTGGACGCTGAATAGAGTTACAGCCACAGTCCTGTTTTCCAATGGGTCCTGGACGCAGACCCGGGCTTTGTCATATGTGATGGCTAGCCCTTTGAGGTTCTGCCAGCTCCTGAGCACTTTGAGCTGATTATTTTGACATCTTATGGCAAGGAGAGCTCTCCTCCCAGCGGGCCGTGCTTAAGCACAGTGAAGAAGCATTCCTTTGTTAAGTGTTTGTGTCACACTTAAAGGATTAGAAAGTATTTGAAAAGCACAAGGAATAATGTTTGGAATCACCTACTGAATAGTTTTACTCCGGTAGCTATCCAGCCAATGAAGCGCAAAGTGATTTATGGGGTGAAATTAGCAACTTTGCCAGAATACAGGCGTTGCTAGTCCCAGAATTCAAGTTTGGGCTCCATGCCAGGGGTTGGCAGGGGTTCACTGTATGGCGCAGTATGTGTTGTGCATATGATATTTTACCCGTTCGACAGTATGTACATTTATGCTCCCATATTTCAAACTCTCTGTCAGGGTCATTTTAAATCCCTTCACCTGTATCTCACATTTAAATCTTTACATGTTGGCCTGTCTGAGTCTAAACTGTGAAAGGCGTGCTGGGATAAATCATTGCAGAGATTTCTACCTCGATGGTTCCCATACATCTCCGATTTTATTGTGTCTCAGGATCCTCTGCTGTGATGTGGCTCTGGCGTGGTGAGAGGGGTTTTTGGTTTCTGGTGGAGGGAGAGAGGGAATGAGGGCCTCTGCTGGACAGGTTGTGGCACTGATCAGTCCACTGCAAATATAATCTGACAGTGAGAGGATAAAACATTTGAATGTGGAATCATATTGGGTGAATGAGTTTGTTTTTTTTTCCCCAAACACAGTTAATTCTTTCACTTATTTATACCTTAACTCTTTTCCAGTGGTGCTAATAAGCATGTGTAAATTCTATAAAATTGTAACGTCAGAATTTCATCCCTAAAACTGAAGGTACCCATAATGTACAGTGAATCTAGTTTTTGAGCCCACTGCAATTTTACTGATAAATGCATTCAGCCATAAATTGCTGAGGACGTCCTGAGATAGAGGGTTGAGAGTGTCAGTCATGTTCTCCAGTTTCGGCTTTCTGAATGACTGCAGGGAAAAGGGAAGATGGACATCACTTAGGGATCCCCAGGGGAAGAAATTCCTCCAAGACTTAGTGTTTTTTTTTTTCTTGTTGTGCTTCACAAATGAGTTCCCAAGCCATTTCCATTAAGAGACTCGGAATAGGCCCTTTGTGAGCTTCACAAAATGTATAACCAGCCAAAGGGCAGGGTTTGTAAGACAAACCTCTGAAGATGTAATCCATAGTGTTAAAAGCAGAAAGACTGACCTTTAGTTTTAACTAAGTGATGTCTGTCTCTGCAAACATGAACTATAAATTGGACTAGTATTTATTTATCAGTTAAAACAAGTGCTTATCTCCAAAATTGTTTTGATATTTTGTAGAGATTTGAATCAGCTTTTACACAGCGTAGTCAGGCTGGCGATAAGTCACCATGAGAGAAATGAGTGGCACATTTCAAATGTTTACATGTGGCCCCTATTCTTCTGCTCAGGATCCAAGAAGCTGGTTGGCAGCATAGTATTTCCCCCCCTATGCCTTCTCAGAGGTTGTGTTACTGCATCCATACATCACCCTGACATAGGTGCACTCTCTGAAACGGCCTAGCCAGACCCTGTCTCGGGATGATGACATATTTGCCATTCCACTCAGTGAGGTGTGCTCGTATCCTATCACTCTCTTATCACTGTCACACATCCAGGAGCCACTAGAATCTGTCGGCATCCATCTGCTTCGTGGCACAGCCAGTTATCACAAAGCCAGCTCAAGCCTTACACATCCTCGGTCCATCTGCCCTGATTGGTTATAGTAATTTAATTCCGGGATGGGCAGGATGATGACGATTTTATTTGCATATGGCTGATGAGTTTATAGCATTTGATCGATGGCCTAGCAGTGAGACCCCAACATTCGGGCCCCGACATCGATACTCCCCTGACCCTGCCTGGGAGTCCCCCTCGGCGGAACTTCCCCGGCTCCTCCCGGGGGTAATGGAGGGAGGAAGAATGCGGAGGGAGGAAGTGAGTTTCCTCCAGGCAGATTGCTGGATGGAGAGGCTGAGAGACGGGCAGATGACAATAGAAGGGAGGCCGGGGCCTGAGTGTCGCCTC
>OMLF01011495.1:0-10586 GCA_900302615.1 Holocentrus rufus
TTTCCTTTTCCTTGCGGCGCCAGAGGAAATGATTATCCATTGGACTAGAAGAGCCATTCTACTATGAAAGAGCTGTCTGTCATATCATTTCCATTTATTTGTCAAGCTATATCAGTGGAGGAAATTAAAGTGAAATACAGTCATTGCATCCTCTGTCCAATCAGCATCTTCAATAAGAGATAAGAGAGAAAAGGCATGCTATGTGAAAGGCCTGGAGCCCGGCCAAGCTCTCTTCACTAGTGTTATTCAAGCCACCTCTTCGCAGCCAGGGGAAATGATGAGGAGTGTAAAAGAGTGTGTATGTGGGTGATGTCTGTTGCGTTTGCAGCAGACTGTGATCGCCTGTTTGTTTAAACGCCCCATTAGCGTTCCGAGTGACGGCCATGGAAGACTCGCTCTCAGTTTCTCCTCTGAGTGATGTGGCTGTTGCTCTTGGCCGGCAGCGGTGGGTATAAGTTCCCTTCGCATCTGAAGTAAGAGGTGAGTGATCTCACACAACATACCAAAGACCCTCCGGGTGTCTCAGAGTTCAACATGAGAGGGAGCCTCAGCAGAAAGTCTCTCCTCTTGATCATTCTTACTTCAGAATTTGATTTTGCTTCGCTTTCTATCGTTCTTTTTTTATTATTTTAATTCTACTGTCAGAATGGCACAGATTGCCAATAAAAGGGTTCAAGGAAATGAAATAATGAAAAAAAATTGTCTCACTGGCTGCCCTGTAGAGTTATGGTGACAATGTTACCAACCAAGGACCACCTTTGATTTCCAAGCTAATTTCTTTCTCTGCAACAATATAGCCTACAGTATAATTTAAATATCTACACTGGGACAATTACATTTTTGTAGCCGCCAAAGGCAAGGTTACTGCTGTGTTTTGTTACTCTGCTCGTCTGCATTCTGTGGAGTACAAGGCATGCACTTGGCAATGAAAGCACCTTTTTACCTGTAGTGTGGATCAAGTAGTTGCTGGAATGGTACTCTTTATCTCCCAGCGTGGTCATGCATGTGAGTCCGATGAGCATTGGCATGCTGTCTAGGACATGTTTGGGAACGGACCAGCCTCGCTTGTTGTCCCATGTCACCCCGTCCTTCTCCAGAGGAGTGGGATACTGAGGTCGTACATGCAGACAAATACACACACAAAACACAAGAAAAAAATTGCTTGAGCTCAAACTGTCCATCCTCAATCCCATAACAATGAAAGGCAGACAATGTGAGAAAGTTGCACAAACCGCGTGGAGAGTGACGTTGAGGTCAGGGATTGTGACCAGGCACGGCACCACTATGTGAGTAGAGAAGCGTGTGATGAATATGGTCTCCATCTTTTGTTGACTGCGCAAGAGGAAGGGTTGGTCGGGGTCTGGACACAGACAGGAACGCAGCACTGTTAAAGGGTAATTCTTACACAAGTCGAGATAATGGCAGCTATTACTGAGGCTCCTTCACGTACAGGCAGACAGATATCTCATAACCTCATAATGACCCCAAAGGACACAGTCAATAGAGAGCTGATCACAATTACAATGTATTGCAACAGCTCACTCTGTACCTGCTCAATAAAAAGCATTTATAACTGGAACTACATGGCATTGGAGAGACCAAGAGCCTGGTGGGTCTAATCGTCCTCTAAAGAGTTCACGATTTAACCTTAGGCTGTTGTTTAGTGGAAAATCTCTCTCCTGTGTTTCATCTATAACACCTTGATGTTTCCCTCTATATTGTCAGCTACTTACAGCTACTGTGGCACGGGGCTTTGGGAGACATCAGAGCAATTGTGTCACCAATTTATATTGCTGCTTACCGAGTTGGTTGTTATCACTACAAAAGCCTTATATTCCCTGAGCACATGAGCGCCGGCTGTTACAAAAATGCTTATCTCTCAGGCTTTTCTGTCAATACCAGGGACTTTTGTAAAGCAGCCAAAGATGTTGTATGACCTGCTCGGTCATACACATTTTTTATTTTTTTTATGATAAGCTTTCTATTATTCTCAGGCATTGCATACTTTTGCTGCACCACTCAAAGCAATCACTTCAAGCTGTTGGAAGCCCAAACAATGAGTTCTATCAAGAGGCTTATGTTTCTGCCCTACGGTGTTCAAAATACACAGAAGTAACAGAACAAATACACAACTCCTCACAGGGAAAGTACTTCACATAAATCACCACAGGTATTAGAGTGCAATCGGTTTTGGAAGAGGAGATGTCCTGCCTAGGGCAAGTAGATTTTGCAAAGGGGTCGGGTACACAGGCCTGGATGTGTGCACGTGTGTGGGTGCAAATGTGCGCTGGTGTTTGTGTAAAAGTTTCAGGGATGTTTGTGCACGAGCGCACGTCTGTACACAGTCATGCATTCATGTGTGCAAATGTGCAAGTGTGTATTTAGGCGATAGTGTGCGGCACAGCAGGGGCAAAGGACCGAGGTCTGCCTGTCTAACTGGATCCACATGTGTCCCTTCTCATCCTGCCGCGCGTTGGGCCTAATTTATGGCTGTGATTTCATCTGCTTCTGATCAGCCCCCTGGTTAGATCTGTGGAAACTGTTTTGGCACCTTGTCATAGGGGATAAACGTGCGTTTCACATGAGTGGACTGGTCAGCAGGATTCCCCTACATGGCAATCATCTGTCTCTGCTCTCCCACCCTCCCTATCCACTCTGCCCTCGCTTGCCCACAGAAGAAAAGAGGGAAAGTAGCAAGTCCAGCAGCCTAAAATAGAGAAAACAGCAGTGTTGCTTTGTTGTGATAAAACAGACGTGAGCTTTCAAGCTTTGAATCCTGTTACTGTACCAGACACCATGCAGTCAGGGATAAAAGATAGAAGCCTGCCCCATTATGCGGCTCTTATCAGATTTGATGGTCTCATAAAACAGAGAATGGCCTAGTAGGAGGTACTGTTAGAAATGAATATGCTATTTCTTTATTAATTAGAGCAGATAATGGAGCTGCTCATTCCCTACCTTTATCAAATGTTTTGCATCTTTCATTTCCGAAACACTCGGCCTGCCAGCTTCCAGGGTGGTAAGGCAAAGTCAGCACCCTCAGATTCTAATAAAGCCGGGGCTACTTTGATATTGGAGTACACTGCAAACAGGAGATCTATTTTCAGTAGGACGTCAGTGGTTTTCTTGTGAGCCTCCCAAGGAAAAGAGAAACTAAAGACAGGCACCCCACAGCCTAGCCAAAGAGCGGTAGTCTGGGTCAGAGCAGGCAAATGAAAGTAGGAGATGAAACACTTTGGCAACAGAATGAGCTCAGACAGACCAAAATGACCCTACACACTATAGACTCACTCCTACACAATATGGATTTCTAGAAATAGAGGAAAAAATAACTTATGCATGAATATAGTGTCAAGAGAAAGTCTTTTATACTGAGTCTTTTATACTGAGCCAGCAAGGTAAACAACAGTCAGTAGTGTGTGTGGACTGGCGGGGGCGTCTGTCAGTGTTTCCTTGTGAACTGCCTGTCTCCGTGACTCACCCCTGACAAAGACATAGACGCTGACGGCAGTGGTGCCGTCAATGATAGCCTTGACATCCCTGTAGTAGCAGCGGTAGTAGCCGGTGTCGTTTCCCCACGCCCCCATCAGGATCAGGCTCTTGCAGTACGGCTTCCCATGCTGGCCCTGACACTCCCTCGTCAAGGCCGACCTCTGGCCGGGGGCCCCGGTGGGCGGTAGCGGGGCCTGCCGGTCACTGAGCTCCTGTCCCACCAGAGTCTGATCAGGCCAGGCCCAGGCCAGTGTGCGCTGTCCCCTGCAGAGAGGCCAGGACAGAGGTCATGGGACGGATGTCTTACCGAGACGAGGTTCAAGATTCTCATCGTTTATTGTCTTATTGTTTTCTACCTGAGGAGGAGCTTATACTTGAAATGTGTTGTAAGTGATCTGCATGTACGCTTAGCTTTGTGTCTGAAAACCCTATAAACCCTGTAAAAGGTGCCTATTTGAAGGCTGTGGTAAATGTCTTTTCTTTGTATTATACAGTGGCTTCCTTCTCAAATACTTGTATATTTTCATAATTTTTTGTACAGTTTATGTTCAAAATCACAATAAAGAAAATAATAAAAAAAATAAAACAATAAATAAATAAAACCATAAAAATGCAACTAAAACTATAAAAAAACACCTGAATTTAATTTTAAAGCTGCATTCCTCAAAATTGCATCTGGTTAATTCCAGAGGGTTGATTTCAATTAGGGCCATTTAGACTGAACTGACAAAAGAGCGGAATAAGCATGCATCTGTGTTATCTGTGTTACAAGGGCTCATTCTCATTCTACCTTTCAGTATCACGTTTTGGCTTTATAAGTTGGTGGATAGAGAGTCTGAAGCCCTAGGCATGTGGGAGTGTGCGTGTTCATGTGTGTGTGTGTGTGTGTGTGAGATCCTAGAAATTCCGCTCTGCATCCACACACCACTGTTGCGCTTTGTCAAATAAATTCAGTTATGGGCAGATACTGTGTGTTATACTGGAGGCATTACGAATGAGATTGAGTGCGATCATAATGGCGGTCTGGAAAATGATAGCTACGCTTTCACCACCTGCCTCCACGGACGACAAACATCCCCATTTGCAGATAGTGTCGTAATGTAATGACAGAAAATGACTATTCAAGAAACCGTGCAGCGGACAATGAATGTATTCTATAGGCTGTTTCAATACCCTCATGCACGGAGTCAATCGAATTGCATGCTGTAAAGACTAAATCAGCTAAAATGAACCTGACTTCTCCTTTCACAAGATTCTCTCAGGAGCGCTGGCCGTGTGAGGTTTACATGCACACAGCTATGCAAGAATCATAATAGAGCGGAGGCTTGGCACCAGCCAGCATAGCAGAGATTTCATAAGGATAAAGAATGGCCATAAGTGGATTCATATCTTAAATCGCTTTGGTTTAAAACACTGTGTTTGCAGAGTGAAATGTTTCTCTGTGTCCTCTGACAGTGATAGACGGGAATATAATTTTGTTTGCATTGTTTTATATTAGCCAGTTGTGTTTGGCAAGAGTTTCTATAATACTAGACAAATCCAAGTGCTGTGCAAACTGTGAAAATTGTGTTTATGTATGATAATGCATGCTATGAGCCTGTTATGATATCATTAGATCAGTATTGTGGAGTTAGTAAAGTGACTTCTGGCTTTGCTTAGTGCTGTCATTCTGTTTTGTTTTTGTTTGTTTTTTTTGCCCCTGAGTCATACATATGCATGCATAATCAAAAATACACACACACAAGGTGCACCACACACATTAAAGCACCTACCTGCATGTAATGGTTAGTGTTTCGTGGACTGGAATCACTAGATCGTCTTTGGGGCTGTCAAGAGTGGGTGGAGTCATAGAAAAGCCAATCACCAGACCTGAGGGAGCGAACAGAGCAACTGCATTAGTTTTGTGTTTCACAGAAAGGCTGCAGAGGTCAATCAGGGCCCGGTGGTTTTGACAGCGCTGCTAGTAGACTGTCAAATCTCCAAAACACATCAGGGATCTGAAATCCAACACGACGGCAGCTCAGATAGCATGTTGTTCATTACATTTACAAGCTGTAAGGCAATCTGCAGGAAAAGTAGGGGGTCCCTGATGAGAAAACATCCAGGCAGACACTCATGAGGCGATGTGACTTGGAGCTACTCGCTCCCCTCCCTCCGAAACGGCCATGAAGACCATTCGCCGCTGATTCATTACCAATGCGTTCACTTCATTGACTTGCGTTTGGTTAATGTGGCCAGTCTAGAATGTCATTACCGTCCTGAAGTCCCCTCAGGGTGCTATTAGGGCTCAGTCAGTCTCTACACCTACAGTCTATCATATATAAAAGTGTCACCATGACTTATACCCCACCTGGATATCATTAGAGATGAAAACACACACAGCAATAGCAGAGGGAGGGAGCCTGGGCCAGGATGGTGTTCGAAGGTGGAGAGGCATTCTTTGCATTTGCAAAAGCAAATGATGACCATTTTTCAAATCTGGCTTTGTGTTTGTTTCAAAACAACACTGATACGTGTGCAATATTTAATGCATGCAATGTATGCTGGCACTCTCCCAACAGAGGGAACAAAGTAAGGCGAATTATGTGAGGACAAATAGTACAGCAGCACGACAGCAACTCAAACGCCTTGAAAGAGTGAACATGAAAACCTTTTAGTGCATAATACAGAATAGCAGTCATCGTTTTTCCAGAATTCAAGAAAGTATCAGACTCTCCAAACGAAGTATGGCAGAAAAGCAATATGAGACTAAAACAGCACAAACAGACACAAAGAGACAGACAGAAGCACATATTTACAATACATTCTACAATTTATTCAATTACCTGTCATCCAGACTGAGTTGCACACATTCAAGCTCAATGCAGCAAGGACAAAAAGAAAACTTCTTCCACTCTGCAGGCTCCACGCACCAGCAGCGTGCAAAGACAATCTTGCAGCAGTCTGACATGACCTCGATGCCAATCAAAGGCCAGTGTTCTGGACAGCTGTGTTTCATGTACACAAAACTCAGCCCTCCAACGCATCCTGCTGCCCGGAGAGCACAATGGAGCAAGGCTACTCTTACGTAAATATTTTCCTCATCATGTTTACAGTTAAGAGCTGATCCCAATGGGAAAAGCCTGATCATCTTGGGTTCAATCCAATATCGCACACGGGCAGAAATCTCAAAGATCCCTTTAGCTCACAGCACCAACGTTAACATTAAAATTCCACTCTCAGACATCATCAATTTGTCTTTAGTGCATTCCATACATATTTTGTGATTGGGTGTGTATTTTATTTTTTTGTTTTTATTGTACCCTCTTTCCCTCAGCCTGCCTCATCTATTTCTCCTTCAGTTAGTGAGTTCCATGTTTCCCCGGAGAAGGGGCGGGAACTTGTTGTTCAGTAAAAGGTGGGAACACAGGCATTAAATAGAACTTTGCTAGCCAACTAGTTTCTTAACATCGGGGCGTGTCTTGTGGATGCAATGCATTATGGTCCGTTCAGGCTACTGTCAGAGGAGAAACTGCTATCTCTGTCTCTGTTTATCAGAATGGTCTGGAAAGAAACTCTTGCTCTTGACACCAAAACATGTAATTTATTATTTATGGTTTAGATAGCTCAGAAAATATCTCCTATCAAACCACATTGTAGCATCACAGTGTCCACATTTGGCTCGTTATTGACAACCGCCAAACAAACAAACAAATGTCCCAGAAATGCAAAGAACATTGCCAGTCTGTCAAGTCTTCACAACTATTTTGTTATGCATGGTCTCATCAAAACCCTGTGATGGAAAGAAAACTAGTCCAGGGTGTTTCCCTGCCTTCGGCCCAGTGCATGGTGGGAGTCCAGCCCCCCCAAGACCCTGACAAGGAGTAATCAGGTTTAGAAAATGGATGGACGTGTGGATGATCTCATCAAACAATATCACATTTCTTTGTTGACTGTCTTGCTGTCAGCACTCTATTTCCCTGACAATACATTAATATTTCAAAATATCCCCACTCATTTCTACTTGGGATCCCAGTAGCAACCACAAACCCATTGAGGGGGCGTATGTCTTTCTTTGCTTGGGTATTAAAGCTGATTTAATAATAATTTAAAACCACGCAAAATACTTGAATGAATGTGGGCTGGGACAGCAGATATCACCATATTGACAGAAAAACAAGTTTGGCAGTAGAAGTAGGAAACAGTGACAGACTGTGAATCATTTCCAGCTTGGCTCTCAGCAGGGTATTCCTGCCTGGATGGGCCTCTTCTTTCTGAGATCCTTAACTCCCCCCCAGAGGAGACATGAAGTTTCCTCCGCATATTGTCTTCGCTGAGATGTGAACCTGCCACCACGTTCAGTCCCATCCACACCCCACCACAACACAGCGCTGGCCACTCTTCCCCTCCTTGGGCAGTGGCCAGGACAGTCTCTCCCGCTGACCGCGCCGTAAAGCCAAAGAGCCCACAGTGGGGTGCGCTCTGCGATGCTGCAGGCGAGATTTGTCTGTATGTCTTTCAGCTGATGCCCTCAGACACACGTCTGTGCAGCCTGGGCCAACCTAGATAAACAGGGCTCAGACATGAATGTACACAGGGGCCAACACGGGGCCCCCCAGAGCTATGGACAAGGGGAAAGTGTGAAAGGAAATTCCTGTCAGGACAGCTCACACCTCCCCTATTTTGGGAATAACAGATTTCCTACGCATGCTGAGGGAGGGCAACAACAGAAATTGTCTCCTTGCTGAATCCCAGATCTCCTTAGAAGGACAGATGTCCGGGCCTGGACCTCCCACACCTTGCCTTCCACTATTGCAACATTCATGAATACAGTCTGTCCTGCGTCCACCATGGACAGTGGCAAAAATTTCCTTGTGGCCACATGGAGGGCATATTTCAAAGCATGTGAGCTTGTAACATATAGATCTTATAGTATGTGTTCATATGACAGAAAATAATCCTGAGCGAGGCAGATTGAGAGTCAAATTCACCCAAAATGCAATAAATGCAAGAAGTTAATTGGGTCCTATCAAGAAAAACTGTCAATATGCCAAGCAATGCGACACAGGGACAAGGCCTTAGTATTCACTGCAACAGCATAATGCAAATACATACCACATGCAGATATACACTCGGCAATCAATGAAAACTGCCTCTGAGAAATGAAACGCGAGCCAAGCGGCAGGAATGTCGTGTGGCGGAATAAAAGTTTTCTTTTCTGGCAGATGTGCAGACTGAATGCAGACTTCTGAGGCAAAGCACCAGCTGAGTCGCGATGATGAATGCTTGCCCGGCGATCGGGTAAAGAGATAGCGCATTTCTTTTCATAGCCACACATGGGCTCTTGACAGAATACGAAATGGAAATCTTTTTGAAATGTCATGGCTGATTGGCGTGCCCCGAGAGACGGGAAAACAAGGCGTGGGAGGTGGCGATGGGAGGGAAACCTGGAAAGCATGCATTTTCTATAGAAAGAGGACTTCTGCTAAAATGCCCCAGCTTAAGGTTAATATGCTTATTACGAGACACCAAAAGTGCAACATACCACAGGGCAAAGTAGACATTACACCCACACCAAGTCATGGTGCAAGCTCTTTGAAGTCAAGCAGAGTGTTTCTTGGATCGCTCGAAATGATACGAACCCACAATAAATATGCTGCTGCACTTTGAGCCCGATGCTCCCGACACGGTCCATTTCCAGGGTGAGTCGGAGGCTAATGCGCGGCTGATTACTTGTCTCAACTGTTCGATCTCTTATGTGTCACTTGTCATCCTTAGCGGTTCTCTGTCCCCGCTGAAGGAGAAGCGACGGAGGGAAGCTCAGTCATAACTTAATGTGCGCCGGGCGGCAGATTATTGCTGCGAGCCAAAACAGCCGCCGACTGTTCTCTCGTTTGGACACTTCAGATTGATGACAAGCGGAAAGGGGGCCATTTCGAAAGCCTTCCATAGGTGACTCTTAGCCATTTTTAGCTGTAACTGCGAGGCTTCAGGAGCTGTTATTTCTCCTCTCCTTTTTCCCGTACAGCTAGTGTGTCACAGTGATGAAGCGGGTGGGTGCCAGATGTCAATATCTTCCATATGGGTATATACCGCATGTTTGCAAACCGTGAGTGGCCAGAAAGGGAGGTGCTGTAAGGCAGCCAGTTACATAAATGGTATGAGAAGATGTATAATCCCATTAGAGATTGTTTGCTTTCTGTCAAACGTAATTATATGCACAAATGTCTCAAACATACAGTAATGGGAAGTGAATGCCAATGAAAACCAGACGCTTTCATAGTAGTTATTGGGTGATAATAAACACATTTGCTCGGTGCACTGCAAGGCTTTGTAATGTGGTTTATGGCAGATGTCTACACTGTTGTAAATGTTATCACTCAGTTTGGTTGAGAGCGAATTAAACCTGTCTTATTACACAATAAGCAAACACTGAAACAAAACGAGGCCAAACAGTCTATATGCGGGCGCTGTTGCAAAGGCAGTGCTCTTTAGCAGCTTCAGCTCACGTATAGTCAGCACAAACAGTACGTAGGTGGACAGTTCAATGAGTAGGCACAGTCTCCGCTGTGAACTCAGACATAAGGAGACCCTGTTATGCTTTTGTGCACGATGCTGCAACTTCAGAGAGGAACTGACCGCCTCAACAAAATGTTGAAAAAAATCTCTGAATTCACTACAAATGTGTTTCATTTCCCAACTGGGTTTAAAGCAAACCAAGACTTTCTTTCAGGAGTATCATTTGCCCAGTCCTTCAACAGTAATATCTTTTGCTATTGTGTTTTTTTATATACTGTTTGTTCAAAGTGCAAGGTAGGAATGACATATTTTTTTTTATTACAGTAGACACACTGGCACTTTGACACGGTTTCTTCTCAAGGAAACAGCCAGCTGAGCGTGTCCTTGTAAATACATGACACACTGAAGAACTCCGGAGAAATGTGACTTCTCTGTCCACGTGAAAACCCATTCTCACTGTGGGAGGTGCTGCCTGTGTGCCCCGCTCCAGCCCCGGCCCCAGCCCTGGCTTTGCATGGAGGATTTAGCGGCCTAAACACATCGCTGCTGCTATTTGTTTAAAACAGCAATAAAAGAGGAAATTCGATAAGTGCAGG
>OMLF01011496.1:0-19315 GCA_900302615.1 Holocentrus rufus
CCTCTCTCCTCTCCATCCATCCATCCCTCCTCCTCCTCCTCTTCTTCTCTTCTCCTCAGTCCTGGCCTCTTCACCCTTCCTCTCCTCTCCGGCACCTGCTCCTCTCCTCCTCCTCCTCCTCCTCCTCTCCCTCCCTCCGGTTTCCCTCACCCCTCGGCTGTTCCGCTTCCAGCTCCGCTTCCACTCCTCGCTCTCCAAGCCCTCCTCTCCTCTCCTCTCTCCTCCGCTCTCGCCTCCAGCGGCTGGCAGAGCCTTAATCAGCCCTCCTCTGCACCTGAACGACTGCGACTTGTTAGCCTGATTGAAAACACACGCGCACACCCACACACCCACACACACACACACTGCCAGAGATACGACAATGTAACACAAATTTGCGGGGCTATTATGAATGCTAAAACACAGCGCACGGCTCAATAAAGCAGCGTCATGATATCAACACCCTCTTATTAACCTAGAAACACATGATAAGAATGCAAATTAACCTGATAAAAGAACATAAAACCACCGCATGATTAAAATTGTCACAGCTATTCTTTATTGAAATCATCGAGAGTAATTGTTGTCATCCAGTCGCTCCGGGTTATGACTGCACATCCATAGGTAGTCTGATCAGTCAGCCGGATCTACACACACGGTATGGTACAGTTTGTCACACGTACAATATTTACATGACCCCAGCTGCGATGTTACGACATGGTTCCAATAACAAGACATCTAGATTTAATATGGCTTGATAAAGCAGTCTAACTTGATATGACAACCAGACTGTATGAGGCAACCGGCAAGACGATTCAACAGAACACAACCCAGGCCAGAGGGACGGGACGCAAACCACAGGATGGTGTCATGGAAGATTCGAGTGTCTTGAGTCCCTGGGATCGGATCACATTCTGGCCTCTGTCACCCCTCCTAGCTTCTCCCTCATACCAGACTTGAAACTTCTAGTCCCATCTCCTCTTTCATTTTTTTCTTCTTCTTCTTTTTACTATTGCTATTGCAAGCTACCACTAACTAGAAAGACAAACTTGTTCTAATGTTTTGGTCCGTTTTGTACCCCACCTTGAGGGTTTTATACCAGCCGCGATTCACAATTCCGTTCTGTGTGGCGTTCAGTCTGTGGCTGTCTTTTGTTAAGACTTGTTTACTTCTTCAACACATGATCTTGATGACAGACAGAGATAAACACGCACACCCGGTAACATTCACATACACACAAGCAAAATAAATAATAGAGCCCCCCCCCTTCCTCCCCTGCTCAATAGCACAACCATTACTGTAAGCGTCCTGCGTTACTGATAACATTTTTATATTTTCCATTCATTTGGTCTTTTGAGTACCTTCGAAGTAGATTGATCCCATTAAACGAGGTGAAAGTAAATTTCCACTAGTGCAAAATAACGTCTCTCTCTGAGAGCAATAAGGAAACAAAGATTAACTCAAAAATACCCTTAACAGATAATTTCATCCAGAAAGAAGAATAAAGTGGCACTGATAATAAATTATATTAAACAAACAAATGCATTCACATTCACCCTGAGCACTAAGGCTTGTTTGTAGCTGTGCTCAGTCACTGTCTCAATCTCAGTCAATGTCTTTACGCAAAACATGTTGCATACACACACACACATACTGAACTTTTTTTTTTGTTGTTTTTTGTACGTAATGGTGCACAAAGCAGGTAATCACTGAAAGGAGCCACAACATCGGAGTCTAAGACCGAGGGGGAAATAATTGGCTGCATAAATCTATCCACACACACTCTGAGAGGGACAGACATGCTGAAGGGCCTCAGAGGAAAATGACCTTGATGCTGCGGGATGGAGGAGAAACCAGGCTGACTGCGAACACCCCCTAGTGGCGAAACACGATAACCGCAGATCCTCGGCCTCCGCTGGAAACATGTTGGAACGATCGGCCAAAAAAAAAAAACCCCCAGCAACTTCACCGGTGCTGCCTTGCCAGAAAATAATTAATAATAACGCGAGCAATAACTCACTCCCGGAAATTGAAACAGGCACAAGTCTGCTTCTCTGTTGCACTTCCCTTCTAAAGGCGTTCGGGTGAATCTCATTTTGACTGGGGCTGTGGTTTGGCCGAGATACTCATGCATCATTTTTTGGAGATTAATTCCGTTCAAAAAAACTTTAGATAATTACATGGCGCGATGAGGTCACAGGAGGAGGTGTTATAGGTTTCCCCACATGGTATAATGGAAATGATATAGCGTTCGATCTGGAGCACGGGCTGCCCCTCAATGTCAACTCTGTTTACTGCTCAGCACAGCGATGACTGACAGCTGAGACTTAGCGGCTGTTTCCTTTTAGCCCAAATGAATCGTTTTCACCTGTCTGAATGAGTTTGTGCGTTAAGACACAAGGTAGAGTGGTAATTAGTTGCATCATTTCTTAGCAAGTGAAGCGCCACCTATCTTTATCCCAATCACTCACTGTTTTATATCTTCTCCAAACCTTCACCCTTAAACGAAGCGTACTTTCCCTTTACGTTTCACACCAGCTTCCATATCTTAGGACAAGACAAATAAGGCAAAGAGAAACTGCCACAGTGACAGTTCTGACAGTAAGGGAGGGCACAAACCATATGTATGTGTATTGTGAGGTTCAGTTCATATGCTCTGCATATAAATACCCAGTCTGTCCATCAGCCTTCATGTACAGTTTGATCATTAGGAGTTCTGTCATGGGATGGAGAAGTCGGAACAGTTTCTTCATCTGTGAGAGCTGCTGTGGACCGGTGGGACAGCCGGCGTGTCCCCCGCCATATTTGTTATGCGAAACCAGACAGCAACCTGCAGCGCTGACCAGTCCAGCTCTCTGTCCGTCTAACTCCGCCAAGCCAATCCTGGCCTTTTCTCACTTCAGACGTCCAGGTCCGGAATCGATTCCTCCTTCAGCTGGGCGTCGTTGTCGGAGCCCGTGCCCACGTCCGAGTCAAAGAGCGAGGGGTCCGACTCGGGGGAGTGCGTGTGCGCGGCCGAGCGGCTGCTGGAGTCGCTGTCGTCCAGAGTGTCAGTCCTGGAGAACAGGCCGAAGTCCAGCAGGCCCGTGGGCGAGCCGCCGCCGCTGCTGCTCTCGCTCTCTCCGTCGTAATACAGATCGTCCACCTCCACGAACCACTCAGGCCAGAACCGCCTCCGCATGCGCTCGCAGAACATGGCCAGGTTGATCAGCTCACCTGTCAGGACCACAACACCACACACACACACATGGTTAACATGTATCGATGCAGGTAACAGCAGCTGGAGGTGCTGCAGTGAGTTCGTACCTCAGTTACTACAAGTTCATTCAGTGCACTGACAGAAAAAAGCCGTTTCAAACGAGATAGTGACATTGTGAGTTTAAGGAGGAGGCAGAGGACACACTGGGGATACGTTTTCACACGTTTTACATGCTCTTATCCCTGCGCTACACGCTCTTTCTTCACAAATTAAGTATCAACCTGACGGCAGCGAAGGGGCAAGACGAACTTGATTTTTGACATTACAAGCTCTGATTTCATGTTCCCCCTTTGATTTCTATTTTTGTCTCTTTGTGAAAGCACAAGACTCTCGAGTGCTTCCTGCTTTGAACAGTGTCTTGGAGGACATGAAACCAAGAATCAAAGCCTGTGTCAATTAACACTGCAATGCAGTAGTGTGTTACTGCCATCTAGTGGGCAGAACACACAAATACTTCTATGAAAAGGCAGCTGGGGATAAAAAAGAATAAATACTATTGTGACACAAAATAGGCAGAACTATTCTTATGTAAGTACATGGTGGTAATATAGCTAAAAAAGAAATTAAACATGCATATGTCATGTTCACTGGTACAGTATTCAACTGCACTTTGTTAATGTGTGAGGAGGCAGGAATATTTAAGACCTCTACTGACCTTTTATGAGTTGCTCTGGTCGTGTGCCAGGCAGAGTCCACATAGCCTGGGCTAGATGCCCAAACACTGTGGCATCTAATGTTGATATCTTACTGCCCATGAAGTACTTCTTATCTCCTAGAGGACCCAGAGGAGAAACAGCCATGAGTCAAACAGGAAAGTGCAGACCGATAAGAACAAGACAATCTTAAAGCATGGGAGTGCTGGGGAAAGATTTAAAAAGTGTTTTGAAATAGTTACTTTAAGTCTTGATCTCATGTATTTATATTGTGTTTTTTTTGTTGGCATGATTTATGCATGAGATGCTGCAGAATGTTTTTTTTTTTGTAATTTGTCTCATAAAAATGATACAACATAAAATAAGAATAAAAACTTTTCTATTACTAATTTTCAAAAGTAACTAATAGACATTTTTCACAGCAGCCATTTTTACATGAAATAGTAGGTAAACACAGGTGTTACTAATCACATTAGTTTAAGTTTTGTAACTAAATAGAACAGATCTTTTAATCAATGTGATTAGTAACCTACTATTTCCTGTCAAAATTCAAAAGAATTTAAAAACAAATGGATTAAGTCACTAGTAATTTACCCCCCAAAACAGTGTTCTAATAAAATACAAAGTAGTATGCCACCGCTGACACTGAGGCCTAACATGGAACAGACTATAAACACTTGTGACCAAATGTTAATAATCCAGTGGCTGAGAAACAACTGAGAAGAACAGTTCTCAAAATAACTAACCTGCAGAGACGTTATTTTGCGCTGGACCTGAATGCATTTGAAGTGAAGCCAAGTACAAATCATTGCTGATAAACTCCTTTTATAACCTTAAAATTGTTTACATTAAAATCAATAATCTCCTCCTTCTTTGCCCTGTTATAAATTCAAATACATTATAAATTCATCCGGAGCTGGAATAGCTGCACTTTTGGCAGCACTAAAACTTTTTAGATTTACACGTCTGGCACTTAGGACTAGAAAGGCGTACAGTAACAGAGAAAGCCTCTGCTGAAATGATGATGTTGTTCTAGACAGTACTAATGCATTTTGTCAGGAAGAAATTTTCTATTTACAACTACCAGCCATCCATTATAATGACACAAACAGATCGATGCTAAGTTACATTTCTCCCCAGCGTCTGACTGCATATTTCCATTTTGACATCTCATTTAGAAACTGTATCTTCTACATCAATGTACCTCTGTCTCTCTCTCTCTCTCTCTCTCTCTCACACACACACACACAGACACACACATTTAAACATGTGTTACATAGTGATTGACATATAACACACATAAAAATGAATCTTCCCTGGTACTGTAAATATTTTGTACAATATATGGAAATGTATGCCAACAGTACTTTTATATATATTATATATTCGTTTACATGTATCTACACTTATAAACTTACATTTATATTTACAGTTACAGCCTATTCTAGATACAAAAACAAAACTGTAACTGTGTTCTGTTCTGTTATCTTAAAGAACATATCTAAATAATAATAATCAATTCTGATTGCAGGTGTCAACACTTAGAGGATACTATAACTGTATACTTCGAATATGTAATCTGTAATCTGTATGTAAATATGTAATCTGAACTGGAAGTGATCGGCATACATTAGTGAATCTGGGTAATGCTTTGGATTACAGCAACAATTATGGTAAGGTGTCCAAAAACTGTGTAAAATACATTTTCAACAAAAAACTATCCAACTTTGGCAGAGAGAAAAACAAGGCAAGGACGCTCATCCAACACTTACAGAGCATCACTTCAGATCCACACACACACACACACACACACACACACACTGCCTCCCTCATACCTAGCAGGGTGGCCAGTGTCCTCATGTCCTTCTCCATCAGGGCGTAGACCTCCTCCTTGGAGAAGCGTCCGATGCCGTGGCCGTACATCTCCCTGCGCACCATGCCTCCGTTCAGGTGGCTCAGCAGCCACTTGAGCGTGTCGCTCAGCGGGCCGCTCATCGCCAGCAGCTTCTGGGTTTCCTCCAGGTTGTCCACCCACTGGCAGTAGGCTATCGTCCTGAAGAACACACCAAAACATAATGCAGAGCATTTCAGCATCTTTACACTGCTCACCTGTTACTTTCAGATAAGACTTTACTCATCACTTGTACAGTATGGATGTGTCTGGAGCTATATCCCAGACCTTTTAATTATTAGTCATATTAGCCGGATCACAGCCTGAGCTCCTTGAGGAGTGCAGCTTAACAAGAGATATATTATCTGCCTAATGTCTAGCCACAATCACCATGTATATTAAACACAAGCAGTTATGCTAATAAGGACAGAAATTAAACAAAACAGATTGAAATTGTATTAATTAGCAAATATTTCTGTGTCAGCATGCTCATTTTTATATAAAAACACCTGGGCAGTATAGATGTGAAATCCAAATGTATTAAAGTAATGGTACTTTCAAGAAAATCTGTTTTTTTTAGCAATATGCAAATTTATGCAATAAGATGCTCCAAAATCAGATCATCTACTCTACAGGGAGACCCTGTGATGTATGTATGTAAGTATGAAGTTTCTATCATGTTCATATTCTTCAGTTTCTCTGTTGAGAAGAATGACAGACATCATGTCACACATATCATGCTGTACCATGGTGCGGTGATGGTGGGCTATCACACCAGTATACTCACTATCTTACTGGTTTCCTGCAAATATACTGCATGCAATACATACACATGATGCTATATCTCCCCACATTATATTTACATGTTGAAACATTGAGCATTGTCTCTGTTGTCTAAAACGTTCATAAAGGAAAAACATGCTAGCATGCTGGATGCTACACCTTTCTATCCCCTCTCAAGTTATTTGAATGTTTCAGCATCAACAAGCTCTAGTTCTTGAGAAAACCTGAAACATATGTTGTTACTATCTCACTTTGATTTGGCTGTGGACCTGATGATGAGCATGGACACCAAGTTTACACGTTACTGCATCCAGCCACATGCTATCAAGCTTAAGAAACATAAAAAAGCTTGTAATATTGTGTCCTGTAATGTAGATGGAGCATTTGCAATTGAACTTTTGACTGTGCGTCTCTGTAAAACATATAGAAAAGTGCAAGGACTCAGAATTGATATGTTTCAGTGATTGATTGAATAATTCAACATTGATAAAAAGTGGTATTTTGATATTTTGATTTTTGACTAACAAAGGCTGGTGAGCTCTGAAAGATCTTGAACCATGCTGTATGATGTTTTGTTTCAGTATGCTTTCCTTTTGGACTGCACATGACTTTCATAGTTTCAAAGTGCGTCGATATGCCTTAGAGACAACTTAAATCTGAGGGTATTATCAATACATTTAGGATTACTTCAGGTCTGCAACACAGAACCCAGATTCAATTCTGAACCAAAGGAAAAAAAAAAAAGAAGTTACAGCGATCTTCATGGACCCAAAGTCTAGTGATGCAGTGAGAAGAATAAGACTGTTTCACTAGAGGTTCAGCCCAAGTGCCCTGTTACCAACCGAGCTTTATGTCTATTGACAACCAGCCCACACCCAGTCGATGAAAGTGCAGCACCACTTCCCCTTGCCTGCATCGCTTTGACCATTCATCACCTATACGTCTTTCAGCTCACTGCCAGGAGCCGACATAATACATTTGCTCCTTCAGGCTGTGGAGGCTGCTGTTATACATGAGGAAACGCTCGGGGTCTGGGAGCCGGCTGCCCCCACTACTCACGCAGGAATAGGCTAGTAGAGGCAAGGTGACTGTGCAGCCATCCAAGAAATTCAATTAAACCATTGGATTAAGAGAATAAAAAAAAATCCATTGCTGTGTTGCATGCTCCTTTTGTTGAACCATTCATTTATGAGCAAATTCAAGGTTTGGGAGAAAATAGCAGCTCGCGCATTCAGTCTTGCCTGGGTTGATAAAAGGCTTCCTCCGCAGGCAAGTGAGCCATCTCCATCTAAATTAGATAGCTGTTTCATAGACATCCTGTGTGTCTATATCAGTTAAGGCACAATGCAGGAGGACTCCTGAGGGAGGATGGTGAATAACTACACTGAAAATATCAGGGACATCTTCACATCCACATCTCAGTTGTCTCAAAGCCTCAAAATCCCTCTCCAGCTCATCTGCTTTTCTTTATTTAAACCTCCTCCTCTGTGACTGGTATAGATTTAATGAAGGAAATCAATATGGCTTTGTCTTGGACACGTTAAGAGTGAGTGTCCCTAACATTCTCCATTCCCAGGTTGCAGCTAACCTGAGTCATGTAGCTCCTTGCACGTGCAGACGCTAATAAGATTAACAAGATTATGCTGCTTTATCCCTGTACAGTTGCATTTTTCACACGCCACATTATCATCGCCTTCAGAGGAAACAGTAACTAGCCTTCCCTTTCAGTGGGATGACAGCCTGGGAGCCCTAAGCCCTCGTTCTGCTGGTAGAAACACTAACCCCATGGTGTGATACCACTGAAAGAGGAGAGGGGAATCTTTGAGCACAGAGTCTTTGTCTCCAGCCTGCAGTCTGCTGGTTGACTTTGGGTGACTGGCCGCTTCGGGGAAATCGAATAAAAGCATCTGGCCTACATCTCTGGTGACTGTCCAGTGGCCAAACACACGGTCCTGTCCTCCTGTTACACAATCTGTTGTCCTAAGAGAACCTGCTGTCCTCTAGAGCAGAATTGTCTGCACACAAAAACCCAACTTAACCTAATAAAATACTAGGACTACTTAGCTTAGTAATGGCAGATAAAGGTACGGGTTTTTGAGGTCTGACTCATTTCATAGATTTATGTTTACATAATGATCTCAGCTGACAGAAACTTTGTCAAGTAAAAAATAAAAAAATAAATACAGCGGTAGAAAAGCCTGGTCCCGATTTTGATAGATTTTCTCTAGATCTAAGTGTTGTCATGGTTTTATCATAATGTATCATGAGTTCATTCATTGATTTTCTTTGCCCAATTATTCCTATCCAGGGTCACAATTAAAATCAGAGGCTCAACACAGACATTATGGGTTTATATATGGGTTAAATAGATTTTAAGGCTGATACTGATTCTGATATTTTTTGTTGTAAAATGAGCTGACAGCTGACATAAGAAAGAAACAAGAAAACTATCACTAGAGTAATTCTCTATTTAATGAAATGTTTGCATAACAAAATGAACAAAGAGAATATTGCAAAAGCAAAATAAAAAATATGAGAGGGAAACTGTGAAATATTTTAAAAAAATAAAATAGACCTACAGAGAACCTCTTTCATATTGGAGACAGAAGACATGCACACATCAATATCCAATATTTTGTAGAAAGCAGACATTGGCCCGATAAGTCAGTAAACCAATAAACTGGTCTAACCATAGAAGTTATATTTTTTATCCTGTACATTTTTTAGTCCTTTGTTGATCATGATGTGTAGCAAACTAATCATTTAAGTGCCCAGACAGACATGATGGAAAACAGCATAAGGCACAGCTGCCACTACCCCAGTTTCCTGGTGACGGTTGTCATGGCGATACCCGTCAATCAGACTGATGGATGTGAAACACTGTGTGTATGAGCTCACCATACCTTAGTGCTGCTGCTCGCCTGCATCTGGCCACACAAAGAGCAACAAGCCCCTGCACTCTCCCTCCACTGCCATAAATAATTCAATCAATAGGCCTATATGTGAGCCTAAACATAGCACAGTGTGTGTGTGTGTGTGTGTGTGTGTAAGTGTGTGTGTGTAGGGGTGTCAGAGAATGGAGATAAAGGAAGTGAGACGAGGAAAAAGCAGGAGGGAGATCTGGGTTATGAAATACGTTTTTAACTTCAGAGAATGTTATGGAACTCACTGCCTACAATGCACAAATGCTGCATTGCTTTTCCTTCGAGGATTGAAATTACACAATTTCCCAACATGGCAGAAACTGAGAGATTGATTCTCCTTTCAGACCAAAAAGCCTTCCAAGTGAAGACTAAGATCCAAAGGTTTAGTTCAAAGTGCCTCTTGAAGCTATCCAGAGATCAGTCAACGGAGGGGAATAGATGTCATCATGTTGATACAGCTGGATGGAACAGTGTTAGATCAGGGAGTGTGTGAGTGTGTGTGTGTGTGTGAGTGAAGAGAGATGGGGTATTGTTGACTGATGGATAGAGCTTTTAGGTAATGGAACACACCCTTTGCTGCTGTGGGAGCAGGAGAAGCGCTGAACCATTTCCTAGCAACTGTGTATCATCCAGAGCTACTGGAGTGACTCACCAGCACCGGAGAACTGATGACAGAATGTACTGATACTGAGTACTGGGATACTGGTCAAAGTTGTATAGAATAGAACAGAATAGAATAGAATAGATTAGAATATTTTGAATTTGAAAAAAATGACATCACTGATCTTGGATGTGTACTGTAACACTGAAATAAAATAAAATAAAAATGTAAGCATCAAAATCACTAGAGGCATAATTCTTTAGGTTATTTAAGTCACTTAAAGATAACACACTGTCACTATTTCACATTGGATTTCATCATTAGAGATCAGTATATGTCTAAATACTATTCTGTCACTAAAGCGAAAAGCAAAAGGGTTCATGATACGTGTCAAAATCACAGTGTAAATTTCTTCCTCCGCTGAAATCTCTGAATAGTCCCAGTTTCTAACAGGTTGCAAAAGAAAGTAATGTAATCTTTAAAGATGGTGTATGCCAAGACACTAGATGAGAGGGCACAGTGTTACTGTGAAGCCGGTATGGTAGTGAGATCACAGACTCACCAGTAGAGGTGTTCCTCCACCATTTTGGTGACGGCCCGGGACACGGCTCTCTCCTGGGGGGTGAGGTTGATGTTCAGGTTGACGCCCAGCTTCTCCTCCAGGAAGTCCACGATGAACTCCGACCCTGAAACCTGCTCGTGGTTGTACTCGATCCAGGGCATCTTGCCCTGCGGCGACAGCTTCCCATCAAAGTAGTTCTGCAGAGGGAGGGAAGCGGACAAGTGTGAGAACGTGTAGGCCTCCACTTAACATTTTCAGGACAAAGAGAACACTTGTTGTGGGTGTTGTTTGCTCAGATCTGGGCTGAGGCTGGAAACACTCATTTTTCTGTTGTACTGTTTGGATTGAAATTTCTGATAAAAACTACTCTCCCAGTCACCGAACACATGCATTCTCAAGGGCTCTTGATTATTTTGTCCTTGTTGGCTCTAGCTTATGTGAAGTAATAATTTGTGACATTTTCACATAAATAAATGTCTGTTGTGGTTTACTTTCTGTTGCCAACTGATATAACACAATAGTGATTCCACCTACACCCAGTTCATGAAAGCTCTCAGGTTTGCTGCTCTAAATACCCGATGCCAGATGGCTGTTCCCCTAAAAAATGTGTTTGGCGATGTGTCCTCAACACAGCTTCACACCAGGGAACAAACTGAAACATTTTTTTCAAATTTTAGTGACGTTTTACCTTATTTCTGACTTTTCAAATGGTTAAAGCAATGTTACAAAAGAAAGAACTCAGTATTGACTGTGCACACCTTTAGCATCAATGGCTGACCAGACACTGAAAAAAGTACCACCCACAGAAACTAAAACTTCATTAGAAAAAGAAAGAGACCTCAGTGCTTGTCACATTTTTTGATTGACAGGTGATCTCTGGGAAAGTGCAGCGCAAAAACACCAGTGCTTGGCACCAAAGATGATAACAAAATAGCAAAAAACAAAACAAAACCAAAAAATATCAGACTAGGTATGAACCAAAATGCTACACTTACTGTACATTTGATGAAACAAAACAATAACCCTACTTGCCCTAAGTCTCTGAGAGAACAAAAACACTCATCTCCTGTAGCTGTATAAGAACCACTGAGGCAGAGTCCGTTGTGTTTCACCTGGTAGGGCAGGTCCAACATGCGCAGGTACGTCTCTATTTTGAGGCAGAAGGGTGAGAGGCTGGGCACGCCGTTCTTTGGCCTGGAGAACTGATGGAGGATGATGGCATCTTTAGAGTCCAGCTCCTGCTCCTTCCTAAAACAGAGGGGGGGAAATAATCTTGTTACAGCTATAGCACATTTATTTCCATCTGCGTCTAGTTTTCAGTTCTAGTTTTCACCATTTAGCAATACATGCTCTGTGCAATTAGGCTTTTCCACATTTACTTGTTTCTCGTTATAAAAATGTTTCAGTGCCAAGCCTAGCTTGAAATTAACTACTCTCCCGGCTGACAAAGGCGCTGTAAATAGAAACACAGAGATGTAACAATAGTTTGTAAGGTGACAT
This sequence comes from Holocentrus rufus, assembly GCA_900302615.1. Taxonomy (NCBI): domain Eukaryota; kingdom Metazoa; phylum Chordata; class Actinopteri; order Holocentriformes; family Holocentridae; genus Holocentrus; species Holocentrus rufus. The sequence goes on from OMLF01011496.1 coordinate 12,153, forward strand.
GTTTTTGAAGGATTATTTCCTAGAGGAGACTTCAATTTCTTCCGCTGGGTGTCAGGTGACTGAGAGGAAACAGAGTGTAACTGAATGCACGCACGGATATGAAAACACTGAACTCGAGCACAATGAAATGAGGATAAAACGGGGAGTCTGACAAAAGTAAATTAAGGCTTCATGTTTATTATGGTGGATTATCTAATTTGGGCAATTGTCAAGCGTGTGAAAGTTGTTTTTCATACTCCACAAGAACAAATGGTGCAAATGTCTTCCTCTGAAAGGAGGGAAACAAGCCCTGATATCTCTGACTGTGCTGCCAGTAGGCAAACAGCAGCAGGAGGAATGGAGAAGAGAGGAGCAACTGAGGCAACTGGCACAAACTAAAAACAAAAAACAGCAGTACTATATAAACAGGTAACATTGTCAGAAGTCTGGCAGAGACAAGCACTACTACCTGGTTTCTAGGTCAGCTAGTGCAGTGAGATAAATACCAAACATTACCCTGCCTCTAAATAGAGGACAGCAGGGCTTGCTGTTCAGTTTGCGGCTCTCAGAAACCTTCCTGGGAGGAGAAGCTCTCACTCGCAGCTTATTAAAGCACGGTGACACAGTAGGGACCGTCCCTGACTCCCTCAGCTGTGTTTTTTAAACACACGCCGGTACATACACACCACTGCCATGTACTTTTTATTTTCAACACCTCGGGGGCCTCACTTAATTAACTCTCAAGCAATCATTTAGCATAGAGACCTACATTTTGTGTGTACTCTGACCCTAACTGAGCTCCTTCAGGTAAAATCCACCATCAGACACTCACACTGTTAAACATCCATTGGTCCAGCAGTTGCTCTGTGATGCAGCTGTAAATTTACTTGTTTCCTCCCTTTGTCTACTTCTACTTAAGTTGGCGATTTCCTACGTTTCCCAGAATGTGGCAGTTCTCCTCACAGAATATCTTGGCACTGAATTGCATTCCGGTCTATTGAAACTGCTGTTTGTGGAGAAACTGGTTTCTTCTGTGGTGGATTTCTCTCCGAAAACTGCTGAATGTTAGTACAAAATGCTGAATCCTCAAAGAAGCCTTGAGGTTGGTTTTGTTTTAATTAGAGATAGCTATGTAAATTTAACCTTTGTGGAGGATTTAATTTATACTGCGCCTGTGTGAATTATAATTACTGGATTAACAGGTAGCCACACTGCTCCAGCTTTAAGTGAGCAGGCTACTGGTCATTCATCACCTCTCTCTCTCTGCAGCTGCAGCCATGCCACATGCCATGCTGTCTCAACACACATAGTGATAGACTGCTCCGTGTTCCCTTGAATGGCCTGGATGTGAGGTCCTGTTGCGCCTACTGTATATCATGTACTGTATATCATATCTATGTACTTACACTATTTCAGTGCGCCTGTGTCACTAGGCCAAATGGCAAATGGAGTGATCATGATTTTATCAGACAAAATAATTAAATTTGTCCTCACTAAACCTCACTGACATGAAGTGAGATGAGATGGTACTTCAATGGAAGATTTTTCTGGAATGCATCCCAGGGTGCTGCGTTTCTCATCAACAGGGGTATCAAAAGAGTGGCCATTCTACTGGCCACAATAAAATCAAGAAAACTTCATTTATGGCCATATATTTGTATTGCCATTTCCATAGTACTTAAACATGGTCTTCATAGAACCTATGTGTCAGTTTAAGAGTTTCATAGAGTAGCATAAGATAATATTTGTATAAGATATGGGAAAGGGTGAAAGGAAATTTCACTGAATAACTATTGCATCCTTCTGCAGGCAACAAAAATGTCTGCTTTGTGCCTGGTCTGCAATCTTCACTGACCCATATCTACAAGTCTGAATAATTTAATAAAACTGTACAAGGGGCTGGCAACCACATACATTCTCTACCAATTATCTGAGATCATTTGATGAATAATATATACTCAGAAAGGCAAAATGGCCAAGTGGGCAGCCCTCATCACAAAGTTGGTCAGATGTTAAAAATTTAGCAGTGGAACAAGTTGGGGTCGAAATTAAACTGAATGAACTGATCAAATGTATCCTCAGCATTTAGATATTGATCAGGACTACTGTTTAACTGAGTGCTTTGCTTCTGTGTGTTCCTAAGGCCTTATTTAAGCTCTGCATAAGCTGTGTTGTTGCAGTTAGGCATGTATAAGTTACAGCAGAGAAAAAAAGCAGGAAACGCCAATTGGAAACCAGATAAGATATTCCTGGACAGATCACTGTCTAGAGCTTTTTGTGACTTCATGAAGGCCTACATGGACTCATTTGGACATGATCCAAAAGAAAACTCTGGTCACGTCCCCAGCTTACAGTACAGAAGTGTCTATGTAAGGATGGAGAGGGGTAATGCTGAAGTCTGGTTAGATGTGGTCTTGTTGGTGTCCATGGCTTTGAAGTCACTTAATGCTTTGTAGGTGTCCTTGCATTAAGAATCCTTTTGGCCGCATATCATTCTTTGTATATGATCTGCTTAAACTGACATATACTGTATGTAGCTTTGAATCTTTCTGTGTTATCATAAGGATGGATTAAATTAGGGATAAATTATATTCATATTAAATTAATTAAGCTAACACCCTTTCACAGCATATTAGTCAAGGCCTGCCTCTAGGTGTATTACTTCATCTTTCTGCCCACATCAAAAACAACTGGGGTCCTTAATATTTTTATAACAGAGATGCAGTGGGAGACAAACCCACCTTGAATCATTTACCCAGTTTTGAAAGAAACTGCCTTAGGAACAACTACACTTGTCCCGAGACATCCAGCAATGTCTCAGCATGTCCCTGTCTACTTTATTATGGTGCTAGTGTTATGTCTCTGTCCAGTGCTGAAACAGCCCTACAATGTCTCTGTCCACTATGTTGTGGTGCTGAACTCGTCTACCTCATCTCAGCTAACTCCTAACTACTGTATGTCTCTGTCAACTGTCTGAGCTGAAGCTGTTACAGTGTCTGTGTGTAGCTGTCCACTACGGTATGGTGCTGAAACCGTCCCATACCGTCTCTGCCCGCTGTCCATCGTCTGTGGCTGAATCCACGCCTCTGTCCATTGCCAAAGGCTTGTGAAAATACCCTTAGGTGCAGCTAATTAAGGTACACGGTGCTCTCCCAACATTAAGCATCTGGAAGGACACAGCGCCTAAAGCGTTACTAGTGTGGCACGCCTGCTGCCTGTGCCAGCACATCACATGGCCCGAACGGATGTAGCTGGCAGGCTGCGGGTTCAGCCTCAGTAGCCTACACGTGATTCAGCAATGTTTCCGCACGGAATGCAAGGTTACACAGATTATCAGGGGGGCAGGGCGGGTGAAAAGAGAAACTACCGGGCCACTGTTACAGGATGTGCTTATCCTCTTGCACTGGCCTCACCCAAATTAATCCCCCATTGACGAGCACAAGATAGCCCAGATCTAATCTTTCGTATCGAAAAGATAAATGAAAATCCCACTCCCTGATTCATCCGCTTTGCTCATAAGGTGGGCTACAGCTGGAAAACGTAGGCGAGTATTTTTGAGGCTGCAGCTGTGTGTCTGCACAGTTCAGAGGAGGCCGGCCTGACGCCGCAGCGCCTACAGAGCGTTTTGTTTGGCGCAGGTGCCGGCGGAGGCACCACGGGAGCTGGCACACGAGCAGACGCGTGATTCAGTGTTTTCTTCCTTTTTTTTTATCACCTAGAGTCTCGTGTCCTTGGAGGGAGGAAAATAATGGCAGAAACCTCAGCAACAATCGCGAGACCTGCTATGAAATTAAATCCTCCGGCCTATGGATGTAGTAGGCTACATATTTTTTTACTATGACAGCCCATCAAAATGGTATGAATCAATCACTGCCTCTGTGGGCCTGATTTCAAATTAAAGTTGTCTGAATAAAAAAATCAACATGGTAATAATGAAGGTGATGGTGATATGACAAGACAGGCAGCATTACCATAGGGTTGGTCTCTATGTTCCTACCTGATGGCGAGCAGTTCATGCAGTAGGTAGGCTGCAGCGGCCAGCAGGGCCCCCCCGGTGATGTACAGGGTCTTCTTCCACCAGGAGTCCGACCCCAGAGCCGACATCATCCCTCCGTAGTCCTGCAAAGGGAAGGCGATGATATACAAAGACTGCTGCTGGTCGGCGCCGCACAGCCCGAGGGGCAGGCTGTGATTCCGCCCGAGTTCAACCACACACGGCCGGGAAGAGGCGAAGCCAGCACCCCAGTACATCCTCCCTCTGTTTAAACTCCCCCTGCTTCCTCCCTCCTGCAGGCCCCTTTCGCCTTCATCAAAATGTCCCGGCGGTTGTGCTATGGCATGGCGACGGTGTGTGTGTTTTCCAGGTAAACATAAGGAGTAAACATCCTCGTCCCCCGCCCCACGAGGATGATGCCCCGCAACCAGCTCGCTGTCCTCCGCAGACTTGAGATCAGTGTCAAGCTTATCGGAAAATATTAATACCACTTCCGGTGCCAATCTTCATAATAAAACTGTTCACAAATGTTTTAAAAATTCAACTTTTAGAATGTGTGAAATAGCCTCATTTTACATTAAAACATGCAAATCAATAAATCTGTGTGTGAGTGTGTTAAATATTCAATCAAACTGCCTCACAAATGTTTTAGGACTTCATATCAATAAATTATTTTCATATGATAACTCTATGTCTTAAATGGCAATTAATATCTCAAAGACTTAAAAAAATATATTTTTGATATTGACTAAAAAAAGTGCAACCCTAATATGTAGGCTACGATCATTTTTTCACATTAAAGAAAAGATTCATAGTTGGGGGAAAATGTGCATTTAATCGAATTGCATATGAGATTCTGACATACTGCATCAAGATTCTGACATATTTCTGACATGTCAATAAACAAATGGAAATTAACAGATCAGCATCGTATTTGGCTATCCAATCAGAGAGCTGATACTTTTGTTGCTTTTAACTTGTCTGCTGCTACTCAATTCATTCTGATTCTGATCATTCTGTGGTAGTGAACTGATTAGACAGTATAGCATCCATCTATCTTGCAGCTGCTCTCCAAACCTCACCATTTACCCAAACCAGGGTCCATATCCTGGCATACATATTTTCGCAATTCCTTCTTTATATATTTTTTAGAGCAAATCTTTATTCACAAAGTTCAGATTTTACATTTTTAATGCTTATATTGCATGTTTTTGTTCTCTTAAATATCATTGTGATCGGTGTTCTATAAAGCTTAGTTTCAATTTATAATTTATATTTGTTTACCTATGGACTTTAACTTAAAAAGAGGTGGCTGATTGCAAGAAGCTGCCTCTTTTTTATTCGCCGATTAAGATTTTTATTCTAATTATGTTTTTTCTTGAAGGTTACATCGTCATATCCGGTCTTGTGCTGGAAAACTTCGGCATCTTGGCGGTACTGGCCTATTGTCTGATCCAATCCGAGGAATGACGTTACCCCGCCCTGATGAGCCCCAGTGAGAGCAGTAGCTCTACAGACTGCCAGTGAGCCTCCAACAGATTCAGAAAGACGCTGAATTGTGATTACAGCCTTTATCTGAATTTGTGTATCAAAGCCACGGGCTTTGATACCACAATAAAGCATCCTAATATTCCTTAAGGGACTGTTCATGCGTCAATGAGTTTATAGTGCCCTTTTATACCCTAGTTTGGTTCAGTCTCCTATGGCGTGACTATAGGACTTTTGACTTATGTTTATGTGTACGTACATAGGCTACGTTTGTGGCATATAATAGCTGCATTCAAGGTATGAAAAGTGCCACAAATAGTTATTAGTCTTACACGTTTTGATGTCTGGCAGTAGACTTTTTAAGTGTTGCTATATATACACTGTAGCCTCGTAATGTCGTATCAAGTGTCAAAGGATTACTTTAATTCTTCTTGGTAGGGTTGCCATGTTACTTTACTGATCCACAGTGTAGCTTATTCAATTTAAGAGGTATATGTAGACAGGAGCCTAATCCTGAAGCAAGTTCATTCTGTTAATTTTTACTGATACTGATTCGTTCAAGGTAGGTCATGCATCACATGAAATAAATAATTCCTCAGCAAAAGCACCAGTTGATATACGATAAACAGGGAAAAATCTATAGGCCTACAGGTAGGCATAATCATGGGCAGTGAAGTAGCCTACTCACTCTGCAGCAACTTCGGAAGTGCAACAGGACAGTCATCTTGACGAATAAATCCACCGGATCCTCTTTGGATCTTGGTTTCTTCGAGCATGCCTGAAGATGGATATAGTCAACTTTGACTGGGAAAAGATTTCGCAGGGATCCTATAGGTCGGTTACATCACCGTCGGTGCCCCTCAGATGCCAACAACCACCGGCTTCTCACAGTCAGCAGCAGACCCGCACAGTCACAGTGCCCAGCTCAGTCAAAGCAGCTGTGTGTAAACACAACAGCTCGATCCGATCCATGCACTTATTTGTCATTCCAATTACCGTCTGGTCCACTTTTCGGTGTCACCGCTGCTGTTATTTCTAACGGGTTCACAATTGTGCATTAGAGTCTTTTCTGCAGCCATGGCCACTGCAACTTACGTGCGCACTCCCGCGACTTAGTGAGCGCGCATTTGAGCCTGTTACAGTTTATTAGAACTGAACAGCGATGGCCTAAGTACAGCAAGCACGCACTATTTTCCTTGGGGAAATCTCACATCACAATGCTCAGGTGTAACATAAAATGAAAAATAACGGATCAGATGTGGTTACATAACTGCCTACTCTGTAAATGTGAGTAATTAATGAAAGCAGATGGAAACCTATCATAACAGTAAACTTCTCTCATTGAGAGAAGTCCCCTAAGGGCCCCTGGTGGTCCCATGGCCCTATTTTGTTAACCAACACACTACAGGAAAAATAGTGTTTTAGCACGGCTTTGTAAGCCTGATTTACTGCTGTATTTTTTTCTGGGAACATTGTGAGCTAGGCTGACTTCTTCGCTGCTAGGGGCTTGATTTGGATTATGTAACACACTTCCGCTTGAGACCAATTATAATCCCATTATCAGAGGACGCGGCTGTCCCCTCCTCATGTGCAGACAAAACTGCTTTGCACTGTAAAAATGGGCAGCCAAAACCAAAATTAAATTAAGGGTCTTTTTAAACTTACATATTGCCACGTAACAATTAAACAATTAAATCATATT